>CM069132.1:162285103-162322603 GCA_035221665.1 Okamejei kenojei
CCATAGAGAGATAGTAGTTATCTCCCTGTTGTTTTATACAACATAGAACACGCAGCACACAACAGATGCCCTTCACTTCAGATCAGAGCGATGATCAGTGTGGGCTTGATGGTCTGAAGGCCTGTACCTTTAAACCTAAACAAGGCGGTAGAGCTGCTGCTTACAGCGCCAGGAGACCCGGTTTTCCATCCTGACTACAGGGTCTGTCTGTACGGAGTTGTACGTTCTCCCGCCCGATACCACTGCGAGGGATTTTCACCTGGTGCTCCGGTTTCCTCCCACATCAAAGTACGTGCAGGTTTGTAGGTTAATTGGCTTCATAAAATGACTTTGTCCCTCGTTTGTGAGATATTTCTTGTGTATAGGGGTGAATCGCTGGCGTAGGGCCAAATGGCCTGTTTCCATGTCTTTAATCTTTGGGTTTGAACTCAACTAAACAGCTTCTAAGCCCCATTATCAGACACGGGACTTTAGAGAAACTGCGCGGTAACAGGCCCTTCATCCCACCGAGTCCGTGCCTACCAGCGATCCCCGCACAATGACACTATCCTACACACAAGGAGCATTATTCCTTTTTTTCTTCAAAGCCTACAAACCAGCACGTCTTTGGAGTGTGGGAGGAAACCGGAGCACCCGGAGAAAACCCACGCAGGTCACGGGGAGAACGTGCAAACTCCGTGCAGACAGCGCCCGTATTCAGGATGGAACCCGGGTCTCTGACGCTGCGCCACCGTGCTGGCCCCGTTTAAGATTAGATGATTAAGGTGCAGGTGTAGGCCATTCTGATTTGGTATAATGAGTGATAGGGCCCCTTCGAGGCCGAGCTCCGCCATTCATGTGATCACGGCTGATCATCCCCCAATCAGTACCCCCCGATCCTGCCTTCTCCCATATCCCGACTCCGCAATACAGACGCTTCGGCCACCAAGTCCAGGCTGACCATCAATCACCTTGGGGTGGAACATTGCAACCTTCACGGGTCCCCCTGTTTCGCCATGGCAATCAACCCGGGCGTGCACAATGCAAATAAGATCAAATAGAACAAGTTGTCCTGCAACTTTTAGAGCTGGGCACACCACACGCAAAGATGATCAATCACCTGTTTCACACTAATTCTATGTGTAGAAGGAACTGCAGATTGCTAGTTTACCCTGAAGGTATACACAAAATCTGGAGTAAACTCAGCGTGTCAGGCAGCATCTTTGGAGAACATGGATAGTGACGTTCAGGTCCGAGACCCCTCATTCAGACTGAAGAGTTGCCAGAGGAGACGTGGTTCTAATGTTATACCATTACTCATCCACATCCCTACAACACTGGTTATTCACAGAGGGAAAATGACGAGAAAACAGGCAGCAAGAATGTTTAGTGTGACATTGTTCTACTCGGGGAAAGTTACTGAAGATCCATTTAATCGTCCCTTCAATGCCATTGACTGTTCCAAAATAGCAAAGTCACATTTGCGATGTGGTGGTTGGCTGTGTAATGATAGACGTGCGCGGTGTGTGTATGGCATAGCCTCTGTAGTTGATGGTGGAGCCACCCAGCTTCTGGACCTCTCCTCTCTCTAACACTAATGATCCTGTCCCACGGTAACGAGTTCATTCCAAGACTCTTCTCGAGTTTAAAAAAAATCAAACTCGCAGTAAGCACGAGAAAGAACGAAGCGGGAACGTCGGAGCTAGGAGCGTCTCTTATGTGGCATCGTAACGCTATCGGCAGGTACTTCTGGAAGACTCCGCTAACGGCATGCCAGCACGGGAAGACCTCTGTGAAGATATTTCAATACATGATGAAAAAAGTCCACGAGAGCCCCGAGTACCGACGAGTGGCCATTACCGTAAATCTCCGAGTTCGAATCAGGGCAAAAACCGGGAGAAGCACTTGGAATGAACTCGGAACCCCGTGTACAGGGGTTTAAGGATGGGTGGGAGAGTTGATCATTACATCCCTGCAATGAACAGTTCAGATTGGTGTAGAGATACCGGGCGGAAACGAGATCTTCGGCCCCACCGCTCCCTCGCACATTAACAACCAGTCCCTACACACCGCTCTTTACTGACGGCATACACGTGTAGGCGTCAGATCCAGAAGTCCGCTGCCTCACAGCGCCAGATACCCGGGTTCATCCTTGATACCGCCGGGTGAAGCCTCTACGGAGTTTGGCAACGTTCGTCAACCCTGACCTGCGTGGGTATTACTCGCCGGGTGCTCCCGTTTTCCGTCCCACACTCCAAAGTTTGTAGGCCAATTGGGCTTCGGTAATAAATGGACAACATTGCACTTTGTTATGTCCCTGACAAAACGAAATAAAAAAAAGATTTTTGATTTTTTTAAATAGGCTACGTAAAATTGTAGAAGTGGTAGGACATAGCTAGTGTGCGGGGAGAATCTCTCGGCCGAAGGACTGTTTCCCAGTTTATTTTTCCCCACTCTTGTAATCTAAATACGTGGCTGTTAGAGTCACAGAGTTACACGGCACAAAAATCAGTACCCGTCCGCCCAACTCCTCATCCATGCTGACCAACGTGCCCCATCTACACTTTTTCCCACCTGCATGTGTATGGGCCCATATCCCACTAAATGACTATTCCATCCACTTACCTGTCTAAAATGTCTTTTAAACTGCTGTTAATAGCTCCTGGCTCAAACGACCTCCACCGGCAGCTCGTTTCCATACACTCATCTTTTAGAAAGGAGATGAGGTGGAATTTCTTAATCGTAGCGTGGGAAATCTGGGAATTCTTTGCACATACGGCTGTAGAGGCTCGCCTGTTTGGCTATTTTTAAGGCAGAGACGGCTAATTCTTGATTAGTGCGGGTGTCAGTGATTTTATGGGGAGAATGCAGGAAATGGGGTTTAGGGGGAGAGATAGTTCAGCCATGATTAAAGGTCAAGTAGACTGATGGGGCCGAATGGCCTCATTCTGGCACCTTATGAACTTATACTTGCCATTAACTTGAAGTAACTTGTAAATTGCCTCCATAGTGGCGATGGCTCCGAATGCCTAATCCTGCCCTATTATTTTTGGAAAAAAAAAACCATGAACTTATGAACCACCCTCTGTGTGGAAAAATACGCCATCTCATTTCTAATTAATGGTACCCTCCCTCACCTTAAACCCATGTCCTCTGGATATTAATTCCCCTACTCTGGGCAAGAGACTCTGTTGCATCTCCCGATCTACTCACTCTCATGTTTTTGTACACCTCTATAAAGATCCACCCCTCCATCCTCCTGCGCTCCATGGAATAGAGACCCAGCTGCTCAATCCTCTCCCTTTAGCTCACACCCTCTAAGTCCTGGCAATAATTCTCTGGTCCCTTTCCAACTTGACATCATATTTCCTACTACATGGTGCCTCAGCATGTATTGTACAACTGCCACACACCCACAACTCTACAGACACAGTGCTGGAGTAACTCAGCGGGTCAGGCAGCATCTGTGGAGAACATGGATTAGTGACGTTTCACAGAGTGCTGGAGTAACTCCAGCGGGTCAGGCAGCATCTGTGGAGAACATGGAATAGGTGAACGTTTCACTGAGTGCTGGAGTAACTCAGCGGGTCAGTCGCATCTGTGGAGAATACATGGATAGGTGACAGTTTCACAGAGGCTGGAGTAACTCAGCGGGTCAGGCAGCATCTGTGGAGAACAGGATTGGGTGACGTTACCTTTTTCACTGAGCTCTGAGTCAACAGCGGGTCAGGCAGCATCTGTAGGAGAACATGGATAGGTGACAGTTTTTTGGGGCGAGAACTCCTCATCCACACTGAAATTGCGCCGGAATAGTGAGTGTTGGATAGTGTTTTCGTGTGTGGGGATCGGACTCGTGGCCAAAGAGCCCTGTTCCCATGCGTATCACCAAAACTAAAAACGAAAAGCTTACAACAACCAACCTTCTAAGAGAGAGAGACAAACATTATGTTTAAGACAATAACTGCAGATGCTAGAAAAATTCGGTAAGGTAGACAAAATATGCTCCTGGAGTAAACTCAGTGGGTCAGGCTGTATCTGTGGAAAACATGGATATGACAGTTTCACAGCCAGAGTTACCTTCGACCCTTAACAGTCTTGTGAACTGGGTAATGGAACAGTCTACGCAGTGAGGGTTTAATATAGGTGGGCTGCAGGGTTTGCTCTTGAGCAGCGAGAGGATTGAGTATTTTAACAGCATGTGCTGTGACCCATCCCACCCCGACTGTGCATTGTTTTGCACCCGTGACACAAGGTCTCAGCTTGTTCATTAGTGTCCGTGCAACAGCATGGAAACAGGCCCTTCGGCCACCTACTTGTCCTTGCCAACCAAGTGTGGGCATGTCGGACCAGCTATGATGGGCAATCTTGTCAGCATGATGAGTTGGGCCAAAGGCCTGTGTCCGTGCAGTATGACTGTGAATGTGCTTTGACGGCACGGCTGTACTGGGGCCATAGACTCCTCCCACAGTCCTTCCATAGTGGAGAGTCTAGGGCTAGAGGGCACGGCCTGCAGAATTAAGGAACATACCTTTAGAAGAAGGAGGGAGAATTTTCTATTAGCCAGAGGGTGTGAAATCTGTGGGAATTGCATTTTCACAGACGGCTGTAGAGGCCGCACAATCAGTGGATATTATTAAGGCAAGATAGATAGAATTTCTGATAAGTACGGGTGTCAGGTTATGGGGAGAAGGCAGGAGATGGGGTTAGGAAGGAGAGAATAGATCACGTGGTTGAATGGGCTGAATGGCCTAATCCTGAATCTTATGTTTATGGAGTTTTGTGTAGGAAGGACTTGCGGATGTTGGTTTCTAAACCGAAGATAGACACAAAAAGGTGTAGTAACTCAACGGGGGCCAGAAGCATCTTATGAGAAATAGTAATGTATCGGGTCTGAAGAAGGGGTCTCAACCCGAAACGTCCACCTATCTCATGTTCTCCAGAGATGCTGCCTGACCCCACTGAGTTACTCCACACTCTGTGAAAACTCACCTATCCATGTTCTCACAGATTGCAGCCTGAACCCGCTGATGACTCCACACTTTGTGTCTATCTATGGTATTTGTAACTCTATGAGCATCTGCAGTTCCTTGTGTACAAGGATTCTTTGCATGCCGTTTTAAGGTTTCCAGGGACTTGGATGGAAACATTCGATGATATTGTAGTGGGGCGTGAAACAGGTTCGTTGAGAAGTGACAGTTGCATGAGATACACTGCTGGGATACATTACTTCGTCTATTTTTGGTTTGTTGGCCACTGGAATTCTGTGCTGTAATACATAGACGTGTGCTGTTGTCTTCCTTGTTGCCATAAAGACATGTAACTAATTACTGTTCCCACACAACTGTGATTACTGGCTGCTGCTCTGCCGGCAATACAACAGGTCAAATATGGATACAGTGCACGAGGGAAACAAAGGGGCTGCACGGTGGAGGCAGCGGGTAGATAGCTGCTCTTAGCCTTACAACGCTCACATCTACCAGAGAACCCCGGCGCAGTTTCCATCCTGACTACTAATACGGGTGCTGTCTGACGGAGTTTGCACGTTCTCTACCCGTAGACCTGCCTTTTTTATTCTCCGGGTGCACGGTTTCCTCCACGCTCCAAAGACCGTGCAGGTTTTGTAGGTTGATTGGCTTTGTGTTAAATGTAAGGTTGGTAACCTGTGTGGGAAGGAACTGCAGATGCTGGTTTTACAAACTGAAGATAGACTCAAAATGCTGGAGTCACTCAGCGGTCAGCAGCATCTGTGGAGAAAACATGGATAGATTGACGTTTCACAAGAGGGCTAGTAACTCAGCGGGTCAGGAGGCAGCAACTTCTGTGAGAACATGGAATAGGTGACGTTTCACAGTGCTGGAGTAACTCAGTCGGTCAGGCCAGCATCTGTGGAGAACATGGCTAGAGTGACGTTTCACAGAGTGCTGGAGTAACTCAGGCGGGTCAGGCAGCTTCTGTGGAGAACATGGAAGGTGAGTTTCACAGAGTGCTGGAGTAAAACTCAGTCGGGGTCAGGCAGCATCTGTGGAGAACAGGATAGTGAACGTTTTTCACGGAGTGGCTGAGTAACTCAGCGGGTGTCAGGGCAGCAATCTCTGTTGAAATTGAAGGTGGTAGTTTTTCAGTCAAGATCTTCTTCAGACTGAGATCAGGGTTATGGGTGGGGAGGAGGGGGATGGCAGGGGCAATTAAGATATGGAGAACATGGATAGGTGACAGTTTCAGGTCGAGACCATCTGTCAGAGCTGACCTTCTTATACGATGTTCCACATCACAGATTAGAAGTTGTTCAGCCAGAGCTGAACACCCTTCTCGGCATCCACATACAATGGTGCTTGTGGTGGTGGTGCAAGATTGAGGAAACAGGGCCGCGATCGGACGTGAACACTCTTTCCTTCAACCACCAGACCTGACCGCAAACGTCCAAATCCTTCTCTCCATGGATGAACTCGACAAAAATTGTTCATCCCGCTTATGTTTTGGCAAAAGAATAAATCTGGGAAGGTAGTGCATCCCGTAGATAACAAGGAGGAAATCAGGGATAGTTAATCAAAGCAAAGGATGATGCGTACAAAGTAGCCAGAAAAAGCATGCATACCAGAGGACTGGGAGAAATTCGAGAGACCATCAGAGGAGGACAAGGGCTTAATTTCGTGGAAAGGAAAAATAGATTATGAAAGAAAACTGGCAGGTGAACATAAAAACTGACTTCCAAAGTTTTTTATAGGATATGTAAGAAAAGAGGTTAGTTAAAACAAATGTAGGTTCCCTTGCAGTCAGAAACAGGTGAGTTGATCATGGGAACAAGGATAATGGCGACCAATTGAATAACTACTTTGGTTCCGTCTTCACTAAGGAAGACATAAATAATCAGCCTGATATAGCAGGACTAGTGGTCAAAGGAGGAATTGAGTGAATCCCAGGTCAAGTCGAAGTGGTGTTTGGGTAAATTGAATAGATTAAAGCCGATAAATCCCAGGGGCCAGATAGGCTGCATCCCAGAGTACTTAAGGAAGTAGCTCAGGAAATAGGATGCATTAGTGTATAATCTTTTCAAAAAACTCTTTAGATTCTGGAGTAGTTTCCTGAGGATTGGCGGTATCAATGTAACCCCTCTTATAAAGAAGGGAGGGAGATGAAAAATGGGGAATTACAGACCAGTTAGTCTAACATCGGTATGGGGAAACTTGCTAGAGTCAGTTTATTAAAGATGGATAGTCAGCACATTTGAAAGTCGGTGAAATCATTTGACAAAGTCAGCATGGATTTACCAAAGGTTAAATCATTCTGACGAATGCTGTGGAATTTTTGAGATGTAACTAGGTAGCGGATAAGGGAAACCATGGAATGTGGTATATCTGGACTTCCAGAAGGCTTTCGACAAGGTCCCACATAAGAGATTAGTATACAAACTTAAAGCATACGGTATTAGGGGTCAGTATTGAAATGTGGATAGAGAAACTGGCTTGCAAACCAGGAAGCAAAGAGTATTGAGTAAACGGGTCCTTTTCACAAATTGCAGGACAGTAACTAGTGGGGTTACCGCAGGCTCAGTGTTCTGGGAACCACCAGCTATTTTACTCAATATATATTAATGATCTGGATGAGGAATTGAAGGCAATATCTCCAACGTTTGCGGATGACACAAGCTGGGGTGGCAGTGTTCGCTGTGAGGAGGATGCTAGGAGACTGCAAGTGACTTGATAGCGGGAGAGTTGGGCAAATGTTTGGCAGATGCAGTATAATGTGGATAAATGTGAGGTTATCCACTTTGTGGCAAAAACAGGAAAGCAGAACAGATTATTTAAATGGTGGCCCGATTAGAACAAGGGGAGAATGCAGCGAGGACTGGGTGTCATGGTACAACCAGGCATTGAAAGTAGCATGCAGGTGCAGCAGGCATGTGAAAAAAGCGAATGGTTATGTTTAGCTTCCATAGCAAAAGGATTGCGTACAGGAGCAGGGAAGGTTCTACTTCAGTTGTGACAGGGTCTTGTGAGACCACCACCTGGAGTATTGCGTGCATTTTGGTCCTCCAAATCTGAGAAGGACATTATTGCCATAGAAGGAGTGTAAGGAGAAAGGTCACCAGCTGAGATTCCCTGGGATGTCAGGACTGTCTTATGAGAAAGAACGGATAGACTCGGTTATACTCTCGGAATTTACGGAGATTAGAGGGATCTTATAGAAACTTACAAAATTCTTAAGGGTTGGACAGGCTAGATGCAGAAGATTGTTTCCCGATGTGGGGAAGTCAGGACAAGGGAGGTCTCAGCTTAAGATAAGGGGGAAATCTATAAGGACCGTAGATGAGAAGACTTTCTCACACAGAGAGGTGTGAGTCTCTGAACTCTCTGCCACAGAGGTTAGTTAGGGTGCCAGTTCATTGGCTTATATTTAAGAGTGAGTTGGATGAGGCCCTTGTGGCTAAGGGAATCAGAGGTTATGGAGAGAAAGCAGGTACGGATACTTGAGTTGGATGATCAGCCATGATCATATTGAATGGCGGATGCAGGCTCAAAAGGGCTGAATAGGCCTACTCCTGCACTAATATTCATGTTCTATGTGTTCTATGTGCCTGACCTCTGAATTACTCCAGCATATTGTGTCTATCTTTGTTTAAACAAAAACGGACTGCAGTCCCTTCCATACAAGAATTAATAGGAAGTCTGAGGGGCAGCTTTTTTCCACGAGCTGTCAGAAGGAGGTCGTTGAGGCTGGGACTAATCCCAACTATCCAAGAACAGTTTGACAGGTACATGGATAGGACAGGTTGGAAGGGATAACGAGTCAAGCGGCAGTGAAGTGACGACTAGTGTAAGTATGGGAACATGATGGCAGGTGTGGAACAGTTGGGCTGAAAGGCTTGAAGTTCCACCACTGTTGTCACTACTATTACTGCGTGCATTGGATTTGAGCTCTGAACGTGTGGTTCTTCGGAGATTGTCTTGGGGTGAAGGAATGCGATAGTGACAGTGTGTCCGGTTCTGTGTTCTCCCTGTGGTGTCAGGAACATTTTGAACATCCTAACCACAACCAAAGAGCAGTCCCCAGAACTACTACTACCTCATTGGCATACTCTGCCAACCATTTCCGATTTGGGCGGAATTCTTCCCGATTTTTGTTCCATCCCAATTCCGAATGCCCCGATTTATTTTTTCCACAATATTCCGAAAAAAACTTGGAATTCGGAATTGGAGGAAGCGTGCAAAATGCGACCCTCATGGCGGCGGCGGCGAGGAGGGGACAGCGAGAGAGCGCACCTCGTCTCGCTCTGTGCGCCGCTATGGGGGCACGCACGGGTGTGAACGTCAGCCACGCAGCCCGCATGTCCGACCCCGCCCCGCCACGGTGGAGTTCGGCGCTCACTTTGCTTACCTTGTCCCCCCTCCCCCCGCACTGAGGTCCACTTTGCCCCCCGCCCTCACTGACGTCACGTACCCCGCCCCCGGACCTTACTGAACGTCAAGTGCCCCGCCCTCACTGACGTCAGACTAATAGGATTCCGATTTTTCATTCTCACAATTTGGCAGGTATGTCATTGGCGACCCTCGGACTATCCGTGATCGGATTTTACTGGCTTTAGCTTGCACTAAACGTTATTCCCTTACCATGTATCTGTACACTGTGAATGGCTCGATTGTAATCGTGTATTGTCTTTCCGCTGAACGGTTGGAACGCTACAAAAAATGTTCACTGTACCTCGGTACGTGACAATAAACTAAACTGAAGTGAACTCTGTGTTTTCAGGAGCGTCGAGGAGACTGGGAGCGAGGGGCATTACAGGGAGGTCAGACCCCTGACCCCTGGCCCGCACCATGACCCGGCGCCAGTGAAGCTGCCAAACTGGACGGGGCAGCGGCCAGTCCCCGCCCGGTCGGTGAGGCCCGCCACACCCACCCACAGCCCCCGCCCTGAGGAGCAGTTCAATCAGCGAGGCCCGACATGCAGCTGGCAGTGGGCCCTGGTCAAGGACGCGGGCAGCTCCATCACCGGTGGGTAGACGCTTCCTCACCACGCCCCCCAACAAATACACTAACTATAAAACACACCTCTCGGTGCCTAGACCCACGCCCCCCCCACACCCCCCACACGCACACACTGACCCCGCTTCCCCCCCACACCACACACTACTGACCCAGCGCTCCCCCCACACCACACACTGACCCCCCTCACCCCGCTACCACACGCACACCTGGACCCCCCTCACCCCGCGTCCCCCCACACCACACACTGACCCCCCCCTCACCCCGCTCCCCCCACACACACACATGACCCGCTCCCCCCCACACGCACACACTGAACCCCCCTCACCCCGCTCCCCCAACACACACACACACAGACCGCTCCCCCCGCTCCCCCCACCACGCACACACTGACGCCGTCACCCCCCTCACCCGCTCCCCCCCACACACACACTGACCCCCTCAACCCCCCACTGCTCACTCCCCACACACACACTGACCCCCCTCACCCCCCCGCTCCCCCCCCACACACACACTGACCCCCACTCCCCCCCACGACGCACACAATGACCCCCCTCACCCCGCTCCCCCCCCCACCACACACACACACTGACCCCGCTTCCCCCCCCACACGAGCCACACTGACCCCCCTCACCCCCACATGCACACACGACCCCCCTCACCACGCTTTCCCCCCCCACACACACACACTGACTTCCCGCTCCCCCCCCACACACACTGACCCCGCTCCCCCCCACCACGCGCACACTGACCCCGCTCCCCCCACACGCAACACACTGACTCCCCTCATCCCGTCCCCCCACATGCTGACCCCGCTCCCCCCCCACACACACACTGACCCGCTCAACCCCCCACACACACACTGACCCCACTCCCCCACACAACACACTGACCCCACAACTCACGCTGACCCCCCCCTCGCCATGCCCCCCCCACACCACACACTGACCCCGCTCCACCCCACACCGCACACAGCTCACCCCCGCCTCCGCTCCCCCCCACGCCACCACTGTCCCCCCCCACTCGCACAACACTGACCCCGAGAAAAGAAACAGCTGAGAAAATATATGAGAAGGGTCCCCCCAAAAAAGAAAAAAAAACAGCCACGAAAAAGTAAACTAAAAAACGCACAAAAAACAAAAAAAAAAAAAAAAAACAAAAAGAAGAAATACAAGCACAACACACCCCCCTACCAACCAATACCCAAACCATGCTGTCAAAACCCGCTCACCCCCCCACACACACACACGCTAACCCCCTCAACCCATCCACTCGCCCCCCCCTCATCGCCCACACACTGACCCCCCCCCCTCACTGCGCTCGCCTGCCCCACACACTGACCCCGTTCCCCCTGAACAGACCACTCTCCCTTCCTCCTGCCCCCCCCCCCCCCAGATCCCTTAACGTTGTACTTTCTCCCCGTGACCTGCGTGGGTTTTTCTCCGGGTTGCTCTGGTTTCCTCCCTAAGGCCTACTCCTGCACCTATATTTTAGTCTATGTTGCTAAACAATATAATAAATGAGAAAAGGTTCACACACCTCTCTCTCTCTCACAACCCTCTCTCATCACACACCCTCTCTCTCACTCTCTCACTCTCCCACTCTCTCTCTCGTTTCCCCACCCCACCCCCTCTCTCTCCATCTTGCCTCCTAAAAGATTTTCCCCCTTATCGTTAAACTGTGACCCCTTGTCCTGGACTTCCCCAACATCGGGAAAAAAAAAATCTTCCTGCATCTAGCTTTCCAACCCCTTAAGAATTTTGTAAGTTTCCAATAAGATCCCCCCTCAATCTTCTAATCTAGTGAGTACAAGCCGAGTCTATCCAGTCTTTCTTCATATGAAAGTCCTGACATCCCAGGAATCAGTCTGGTGAACCTTCTCTGTACTCCCTCTATGGCAAGAATGTCTTTCTTCAGATTTTGGAGACCAAAACTGTACGCAATACTCCAGGTGTGGTCTCACCAAGACCCTGCAGTAGAACCTCCCTGCTCCTGTACTCAAACCCTTTCGTTATGAATGCTAACATACCATTCGCTTTCTTCACTGCCTGTCTCTCTCTGTGTCTCTCTGTCTTCTCTCTCTCTCTGTCTCTCTCTCTCTGTCGTATCTCTGTCTCTCTCTCTCTCTCTCTCTCTCTCTCTCCTGTTTCTCTCTCTCTCTCTCTATCTCCCTCTCTCTCCTCACCCTCAGTCCCTATCTCTCTCTCTCTCTCTCTCTCTCTCTCTCTGTCCCCACTTTCTCCTCTCTCTATCTCTCTCTGTCTGTGTGTCCCTCTCTCTCTCTGTCCCACTCTCTCTCTCTGTCCCACACTATCTCACACTCCCCCCCCACTGGCTGTGTCCGGTCTGGTCTGGGCACAGAGGGCAGGTTAGTCATTGCTGTTAATAAGTTTGTGCACCCTCAGCAGAAAGAGTGGTCTGGCCTCAGAGACATGGGGAGAGGAGCAAGGCTGCTCACAATCTCCTGTGTCCTGTGTTGATGTGCCTGTGTGTCCATGTGAGTCTCCCTCCTGGCCTGATGTATAAACACCCCTGTGGGCGCTCAGGTAAATCTGTGTTAAGTTTTTTTAGTTTAGAGATACAGCGCGGAAACAGACCCTTCGGCCCACCGAGTCTGCGCCGACCAGCGATCCCCGCACACTAACACTATCCTACACACACTAGGGGCAATTTACTATTTTTACACCAAGCCAATGAACCTACAAACCCGCACGTCTTTGGAGTGTGGGAGGAAACCGGTAGCACACCCGGAGAGAAACCCACCATTGGTCACGGGGAGAACGTACAAACTCCGTACAGACAGCACCCGTAGTCGGGATGGAACCCGGGTCTCTGGCGCTGTGAGGCAGCAACTCTACCGCTCCGCCACCCGTGCTGCTGTTGTGTTGGCTTAGACTTCAATCTCCAACTAGTATTTTTAGACTTTGCACTTTAGAGATACAGCACATAGAGACAATTGGCCCTTTGGCCCACAGAGTCCGCACCGACCAGCGATCGCCCCGTGCACTCGCTCAATCCTATGCACAGTAAGACAATTTACAAGTATTTTGTTCAGTTAATGTCAAGTATAAGTTCATAAGGTGCAGAATGAGGCCATTCGGCCCATCAAGTCTACTCCGGCCATTCAATCATGGCTGATCTATCTCTCCCTCCAAACCCAATTCTCCTGCCTTCTCCCCATGATCCCTGGCCACCCGTACTAATCAAGAATCTATCTATCTCAAGATAAATATATCCATTGAGTTGGCCTCCACAACTTCACGATGTTGGGGGAGTCCACAACCAGGGGCCACAGTTTAAGAATAAGGGGGTAAAGCCATTTAGAACGGAGCTGAGGAAACATTTTTTCTCACGGAGAGTTGTGAGTCTGTGGAATTCTCTGCCTCAGAGGGCGGTGGAGGCCTGTTCTCTGGATGCTTTCATAGGAGAGCTAGATAGGGCTCTTAAAGATAGCGGAGTCATGGGATATGGGGAGAAGGCAGGAAACGGGGGGTACTGATTGGGGATGATCAGCCATGATCACATTGAATGGTAGTGCTGGCTCGAAGAGCCGAATGGCCTCCTCCTTGCCACCTATTGTCTATTGTCTAACATCTCTTAATTCTGAAACACTCGCCCACTAGTGGAAACATCCTCTCCACATCCACTCTATCCAGGCCTTTCACTATTCTGTACGTTTCAATGAGGTCCCCCCTCATTCTATGAAACTCCAGCGAGTACAGGCCCCAGTGCCCGACAAATGCTCATCATACGTTAACCCACTCTAACATATAAAATGTGTATGAAATCATGAGAGGAATAGATTGGGTCGATGCACAGAGTCTCACCCTGGCCACTCCCTCTTCAACTGATGGCAACTGAACCGTCCTACCACAAACAGAGAGCAGTGCTGAACTACTATCTACCTCATTGGTGACCCTCGGACTATCCTTGATCGGACTTTACTGGCTTTACCTTGCGCTAAACGTTATTCCCTTTATCATGTATCTGTACTCGGTGGCTCGGTTGTAATCATGTATTGTCCTCCCGCTGACTGGTTAGCCCGCAACAGAAGCTTTTCACTGTACCTCGGTACACGTGACGATAAACTGAACTGAACGGTACATTTGAGCATAAACACGAGGTGCCATATCTTGCCAAACATACACGTCTCCGCTTAAATGCCTTCGCAAGAAAGTGGAACGAATCAGAAAGCAGAATCTCTCCACAGGCGATGAGCAGGGACATATTATTAATTTGCAAAGGCAGGTTGAGGGGGCGGGACCCAACGGGCCCCCCTTGGTCTCGTTGCATATAAAAACGCCATTAAATACATAAAAAATCTTAGTAGAAGGTGGATAAAAATGCTGGAGAAACTCAGCGGGTGAGGCAGCATCTATGGAGTAAAGGAATAGGTGACGTTTCAGACTGAAATCTAAAATCTTAGAATATCACTTATAAAAGCATCATAAATTATATACAAAAAACACAATACATGATTTTCAAATCCAGAATAAAAAATAAAGATCAGTGTCCTACAATGAGACAGTGATACCAGTGTCTCCACAGCTGGGATTGGTAGAGTGCGGTGCTAAAACCTTCTGTTTGACAAGGCCAGAATAATTACAATTTTAGAGTCATTTATCCTGCTCATGAATTTATACATATGATTTCTTAGGATAGGTTTGAAAGTACTGACTCCTGCAGCCACAAACATGTTACTAGCACTACACCATCTAGGTTTCCTTAGCAGTGATCTCATGGTATCATTGCATGCCATCTTTAGTCTCTGCAAACTTGTCTTTCCGTAGTTTGACCACAGGTGCGCAGTATAGAGTGGTGTGCAATATGCTCTAAAATAGCGACATCTTCACCACATCTGTACACGCACCAAACTTACGCAAGGGAATATTCGCCTGTAATTACAGCATACGTCATTGCCGATAAATATCCTCATCATCTGTAATAAAGTGCCCAAGATATTTTACCTTATTACAGATTCTAAGATGTCAGACAATTTAAAATCAGGAAATTTTGGACATTTATCCTCTTTGGTTCCACAGATCATAACAGCATTCTTACAAGCATTATATTTACACCATACACAGAACATGCAGTAAGGAGCTGCTGGAGACCAGCGCTAGATGGACTAAAGACCAC
Organism: Okamejei kenojei; assembly: GCA_035221665.1. Taxonomy (NCBI): domain Eukaryota; kingdom Metazoa; phylum Chordata; class Chondrichthyes; order Rajiformes; family Rajidae; genus Okamejei; species Okamejei kenojei. The sequence continues at coordinate 162,300,205 of CM069132.1, forward strand.
AAGATCATCTGCATACATAATATGGTTCACTAAAATATTACCTATCATTCACCCAGTATTACAGGCTTTCAATTGTTTGGACAGATCATCAATTTAAGATATAGAACAGTACATCACAGGAGCAGGCCCTTCGGCCCACAATGTCTGTGCCGAACATGATTGCCACCTCTCCTCTGCCTGCACGTGGTCCATGTCACTCCATTCCCTGCATGTCCACGTGCCTATCCACAAGCCTCCTTAAACACCACTATCGTATCTGCCTCCACCACCACCCCTGGCAGCAGCGTTCCAGGCACCCACCACCCTCTGTGTTAAAAAAAACCTGCCCCACACATCTCCTTTAAACTTTGCCCCTCTCACCTTAGAGCTGCGCCCTCCAGTCTTGACATCTCCACCCTGGGGACAAGGTACTGACTGACTCTGCCTCGTGACTTTATCTCTTTATTTCCAAGATGTTTCTCATGCTCTTCCTCAACTCGGGTCTGGAGTTTAGTTTTAGTTTAGAGATACAGCAACACTGACATCACTAAGGAGTTGGTGTGGCCTTTAGGAGGAGAGGAACACCCCTGTCAAGAGGAGTGGATGTGCAGCTTTACCAGGGAGTATAAGTCCCTTGCAGTGGACCTGGACGGTAAACTGGACTGGTCCTCAGGAACACGGAGACCCTGTACAAGAAGGGATAGAGTCCCGGCTGGAGTTTTTGATAAGGCTCTGTTCCTTCAACGTCTGCAGTGAGATGCTGCAGATATTCTACCAGTCTGTGGTGGCCACTGCCATCTTCTTGGCTGCCATGTGCTGGGGCAGCAGGGCGAAGGCTGCAGATGTCAACAGGATCAACAAGTTTCAATCAGGAAGGCGGGCTCCATCCTGGGAAGTGGAGTTGGATTCACGGGAGGTTGGTCTTGGAGGGGAGGATGCTCCTCAAACTGCAGAGCATCCTGGCCAATACAGCTCACCCCCTCCGTGACACACTGGTCAATCTGAGGGGCACCTTCAGCAACAGACTGGTTCCACTAAGATGCAGCACAGAACACCACAGGAGATCCTTCTTCCCTGTGGCTATCAAACTGTACAACCCCTCCCCCCCTTCTATCGCGGGGTAGACTGAGACTGACTCCCCTTTCCCCCCCCCCCCCCAATCGTTTACACATCCCCAATCCTTTCCACTCGTCACTGTAATTTCATGTTTCACGTATTTTGTGTTTTATGACTGTTGGCAGATTAATTTCCCTCCTGCGATAAATAAAGTTCTGCAGAGTATCGTATCGTACAGCGCTGAAACAGGCCCTTCAGCCCACCTAGTGTGCGCCAACCAGCGATCCCCGCACACTAACACTATCCGACACACACTAGGGACAAGTTACAATTTTACCGTAGCCAGTCATCCTACAAACGCGCACGTCTTTGGAGTGTGGGAGGAAACCGGAGCGCCCGGAGAGAACGCACGCAGGTCACAGGGAGAACGTACAAACTCCGTACAGACAGCACCCGTGGTCAGGATGGAACCCGGGTCTTCTGGCGCTGTGAGGCGCCACCCGTGCCGCACCATTGGCTGATTGGATTGATTTGATCGATCAAATTCAAACTGAATTGATTTGAAGAGACCAGGACTGATGAAGGCTCACACTGACCTTGTTCAGGACTAATTATATCTCTGTAACCCAAACACATTTTTCAGACAGATAACCAAGTTTGTTAACAGGAGAAGATGATTATTTTGGCTTGCCTTTCATTGTAAACATTAGTATTAGTGGCTGAACAGTGAAAGGCTTGGATAGAGTGGATGTGGAGAGGATGTTTCCACTAGTGGGAGAGTCTAGGACCAGAGGGCACACAGCCTCAGAATTAAAGGACGTTCCTTTAGGAAGGAGGTGAGGAGGAATTTCTTTAGACAGAGGGTGGTGAATCTGTGGAATTCTTGGCCACAGACGGCTGTGGAGGCCATCCGAATGGCCTAATTTTGCTCCTGGAACTAATGACCTTGTGTGGATGTGTGTTGCCAGAGCAGATGTGTCTGATCCAGTGCGTGTCTGGTCAGGTCTCTGCCAGTCACATGCTGACACTTCCTCCAACTGCAACCTGCCCTTACTCCACCCCGCCCCGCCCCTATGCTGCCTGCCCGACTGCCTTCCCCCACCCTCCTCTACAACACTGCAACTCCAGCAACTCCAAACATGTCGCCCCACCAGGAGAGATAATGAGTGAGTAACCTTCCTCACCCGTGTGTCCCGCTGCAAAGCGCCACAACACAAGAGGCCACCAGAGACTTGCTTCGCTACAGATCCGTCGGGACACATCCTGTGTGTGTGTGTGTGTGTGTGTGTGTGGTGTGTGTGTGTTCACCGCATCATCTGCTGAAGGCTGTTTGCTTTAACCTTAGGTTGCCGTTCCACCGGCAGCCTGGAAAAGGAATGTGAAGAGACAGGCAGCGTCTCTGGAGAGAAGGAATGGGTGACGTTGCGGGTCATAGATAGATAGATAGATAGATAGATAGATAGATAGATAGATAGATAGATAGATAGACAATAGGTGCAGGAGGAGGCCATTCGGCCCCTTCGAGCCAGCACCGCCATTCAATGTGATCATGGCTGATCATCCACAATCAGTTACCCCGTTCCTGCCTTCTCCCCATATCCCATGACTCCGCTATCTTTAAGAGCCCTACCTAGCTCTCTTTTGAAAGCTAGATAGAGAATCCAGAGAACCTGCCTCCACCGCCCTCTGAGGAGAGAATTCCACAGACTCATAACTCTCAGTGAGAAAAAGTGTTTCTTCGTCTCCGTTCTATTTTTTCCTCATCTCCGTTCTAAAGGGTCAAGACCCATTCTTCAGACCATTCACCCATTCCTTCTCTCCAGATATGCTGCCTGTCCCGCTGAGTTACTCCAGCTTTTTGTGTCTACGGTTTTAAACCAGCGTCTGCCGTTCCTTCTTACACAAAGGAATTTGAAGGACGTGCGTGTATTTGTTTAGTTTTCGATTACTTTAGAGATACAGCAATGGAAACAATCCCTTCAACCCACCTAGTCTGTGCCGACCAGTGATCACAGTTCACCCGTGGCAGACTCAATGCCAGCATTTATTTCAAGAAGGCTTGTATACAAAAGCTGGGATGTAATGCTGAGGCTCTATAAGGCGCTGGTCAGGCCGTATTTGGAATATTGTGAGCAATTCTGTACATCTTATTTGAGGCAGGGGTATGTGGCTGGATCTGGAGAGAGTCAATAGACAAATAGGTGGCAGGAGTAGGCCATTCGGTTCTTCGAGCCAGCACCCGCTATTCAATAGGGGACGATCAGCCATGATCACAATGAATGGCGGTGCTGACTCGAAGGGCCGAATGGCCTCCTCCTGCACCTATTTTCTATGTTTCAATGTGATCATGGCTGATCATCCACAATCAGTACCCCGTTCTTGCCTTCTCCCCATATCCCCTGACTCCGCTATCTTTAAGAGCCCTATCTAGCTCTCTCTTGAAAGTATCCAGAGAACCGGCCTCCACCGCCCTTTGAGGCAGGGAATTCCACAGACTCAAAACTCTCTGTGAGAAAAAGTGTTTCCTCGTCTCTGTTCTAGATGGCCGACCCCTTATTCTTAAACTGTGGCCCCTGGTTCTGGACTCCCCCAACATCGGGAACATGTTTCCTTCCTCTAGTGTGTCCAAACCCTTAATAATCTTCTATGTTTCAATAAGATCCCCTCTCATCCTTCTAAACTCCAGTGTATACAAGCCCAGCCGCTCCATTCTCTCAACACATGACAGTCCCGCCATCCCGGGTATTAACGTGGTGAACCTACGCTGCACTCCCTCAATATCAAGAATGTCCTTCCTCCAATTAGGGGACAAAAACTGCACATAATACTCCAGATGCGGTCTCACTAGGGCCCTGTACATCTGCAGAAGGACCTCTTTGCTCCAATACTCAGCTCCAGAGGAGGTTTACAAGAATTACCCCAGGAATGAGTAGATTAAGATATGATGAGCATTTGTCGGCACTGGGTCTGTACCCGCTGGAGTTTAGAAGGATGAGGGGGGACCTCATTGAAACGTGAAGGGTCTAGGTCAGATCTTAGAGAGTTGTAGGTAGACAAAAATGCTGGAAAAACTCAGCGGGCGAGGCAGCATCGATGGAGTGAAGGAATAGGTGACGTTTCAGGTCGAGACCCTTCTTCTTTAGATAGTTGTTGGATCTACCGAATCCCTTGACAGAAAGCAAAGAACAAACAACACTTAGCTGAGGTAGTTTGGGTAGTTTACACCCCAGCGCTGTGAACATTGACTTCTCCAATTTCAGGCAGTCCCTGCTTTCTCCCTCCTTCCCCTCCCCTTCCCAGCTCTCCCACAACCCACTGTCTCCGCCTCTTCCTTTCTTTCACCCCCCCACCCCCGACATCAGTCTAAAGAAGGGTCTCGACCCAAAATGTCGCCTATTCCTTCGCTCCATAGATGCTGCCTCAACCCGCTGAGTTTCTCCAGTATTTTTGTCTACCTTAGCTGAGCCGACACCTTGTGTCTCGTTTATTCCAGAAGCCCCTTTTACCTCCATGCTCAGCAACCGTAACCCGTGTGCAGACAAGGCCAATTAGTGCGTCTGACCTTGGAGTTGTTATTGAGCTCTTGTGGCTGGACCTTCTCGTGAGGCAGCTGCAAGTTGCCAGCAGTGACAGGCTGTAGGCAAAACCAAAGTTGGCTTGAAGGCTCCACACAGAAGCCTTCGGCCCAACTAGTCCAAATCGGCCAACAGTGCCAGCTACACTAGTCCCACCTGCCACGTTTGGCCCATATCCCTCTCGACCTGAAAATAGCCACAACATGCTGGAGTAACTCAGCTGACAGGCAGCATCTCTGAGAGAAGGAATGGGTGACGTTTCGGGTCGAGACCCTTCTTCCTGCCTGTCCATCTAAAATGTCATATCCATGTACCTGTCTAAATGTTTCTTAAACATTGGGATACTCAGTTTAAGATAACCCCTTCATGCCCGTCCCGATCAAGAATCTATCTCTGCCTTAAAAATATCCACTGACTTGGCCTCCACAACCTTCTGTGGCAAAGAATTCCACAGATTCACCACCCTCTGGCTAAAGAAATTCTTCCTCATCTCCTTCCTAAAGGAACATCCTTTAATTCTGAGGCTGTGACGTCTAGTCCTAGACTCTCCCACCAGTGGAAACATCCTCTTCACATCCACTCTATCCAGGTCTTTTATCTCTAAACTAAACTAAACAAGCGCCCTGTCTATATGTGAAGCCAACATCAATGTGCCTGGTCCAGGACAGATCTTCACAGAGGTGTCCACCCAGGACGGTCAGATGCCAATGAGTCTGTCTCGTCTTGGAACCCTCTCCAAGACAGACGTGAAGCTCACCGTTTGACCTGTTTTTACAAAATGTTAACTGGCCAGCTGGACAGAGATGACTAAACCTACACCAAATCCAAGCCTATTAGGAGCAGACAAGGGCATCCGATCCAATTTAAGATTCTGCAGTTGTATAGAGCCCTAGTGAGACCACATTGGAGTATTGTGTGCAGGTTTGGTCCCATAATTTGAGGAAGGACATTCTTGTTCTTTAGGGAGTGCAGCGTAGGTTTACAAGGTTAATTCCCGGGATGGCGGGACTGTCATATGCTGAGAGAATGGAGCAGCTGGGCTTGTACACTCTGGAGTTTAGAAGGATGAGAGGGGATCTCATTGAAACATATAAGATTGTTAAGGGTTTGGACACACTAGAGGCAGGAAACATGTTCCCAATGTTGGGGGAGTCCAGAACCAGGGGCCACAGTTTAAGAATAAGGGGTAAGCCATTTAGAACGGAGACGAGGACACACTTTTTCTCACAGAGAGTGGTGAGTCTGTGGAATTCTCTGCCTCGGAGGGTGGTGGAGGCCGGTTCTCTGGATGCTTTCAAGAGAGAGCTAGATAGGGCTCTTAAAAATGGCGGAGTCAGGGGATATGTGGAGAAGGCAGGAACGGGGTACTGATTGGGGATGATCAGCCATGATCACATTGAATGGCGGTGCTGGCTCGAAGGACGGAATGGCCTACTCCTGCACCTATTGTCTATCTAAGATTCCAGCTGCCAAGACAGATGTAGCTTGGTACAGCAACTCATTTTTGCCCCGCACATTCAAAGCATGGAATAGTCCTCACTCTACCATAGTTACCCAACCAGACGCAACTACATTTAAGGTAGCCCTTCTTCTCCAAGAACCCTTTTTTGCTTCAGTCCACCCTCCGCCACCTCCAGTTTAAATTCCATTTGGAATATTTTTGGAGGACCAAGAACTAAGACCAAGACCAAGTCATAGAGTGATACAGCGTGGAAACAGGCCCTTCGGCTCAACTAGCCCACACCAGCCAGCAATGTCCCATCTACACTAGTCCCACCTGCCTGCACTTGGTCCGTATCCCTCCAAACCTGTCCTATCCATGTACCTGTCTAACTGTTTCTTAAACGCTGGGATAGTCCCAGCCCCAACTACCTCCTCTGGCAGCTCGCTCCATACACCCACCTCCCTCTGTGAAAAAAGTTACCCCTCGGATTCCTATTAAATATTTTCCTCTTCACTTTGAACCTATGTCCGCTGGTCCTCGATTCCCCTACTCTGGGCAAGAGACTCTGTGCATCTACCCGATCTAGTCCTCTCATGATTTTGTACACCTCTATAAGATCACCCCCTCATCCTCCTGGCGCTCCATGGAATAGAGACCCAGCCTGCTCAACCTCTCCCTGTAGCTCACAGTCCTCTAGTCCTGGCAACATCCAGGTAAATATTTTCTCTAGCTGTGTGTAGATCTGCTCTACCAAACACTAACACACATCTGCTACACACCACTCGGATCTATAATCCAGTCTGCGTTTTACCTTGCAGTCAGCACATATTACAAACGCTCTCAGCCAGTAGTCCGTTAGTCGGGATCTTCTGCTTCTTTAGACCTGCAGCTCCGTTGAGGCGAGCCAGGCTAACGTGTCATCGTCCAGGTCAATCAGACCTCGTTCACCATTCGGTGGCCAGTGTTTGGGGCAACTGGTGACTATGTGCTCCACTGTCTGTGTTGGGTCCCCACACTCGCAGGAGGAGCTGTCCACGAGGCCCCACCTCTTCATCGCTTCTCCATAGCGTCCGATGCCTGTCCTCAAGTGGTTGAGGGCTGTCCACTGCTTTCGGGGGCAGGTCCTGGACAGGGTCGTCCATGGGGTCATCGATGTAAAGGTGCAGCCTAGATGGTTCCGCTGACTTCCACTGGTCTCTCCATCTGGTCTTGACCCAGGCGGCCTTAGAAGCGCCAGCCGGTGTTGTGCAGAGCAGCTCTTGGGCTTGCCTGGCAAAGGGGCGCCGTGACTTGAGGCGCACTCGTCGTGGTGTCTCTGTGACGATCTGATGGAGGAGGTGGGAGATGGAGAAGTTAGTTGGGATGTAGTCACAATGTAACTTTATGCTAATAAACTTGTTGGGCCGTTACTTGGAGTTGTTCTTGATCAGCTCTAGACGGTGAGGGTTTGTAGGTGGAGCCCGTGCACTAACTACACTCCGCTCTCTCCGCTAGATGTGCAACAGTATTGACCTTCCGGAGGTGGAGATCATCAGCCTGTTGGAGGAGCAGCTGCCTCATTACATGCTGAGAGCCGACACCATCTACGGGTACGACCATGACGACTGGCTACACACCCCCCTCATCTCCCCCGACACCAACATCGACCTCACCAACGAGCAGATAGACGAGACGCTCAAGTACATGCGTAAGTCGTCGGTCAGACTCGTGTTACACTTGTGTAAGACGTTGCTCTTCATCTGTCGGAGCATTGAGTATTGAAGTTGGGAGGTCACGTTGCAGTTGTATCGGACATTGGCCTTCATCAGTCAGAGCATTGAGTACGGCAAGGTAGACACAAATGCTGGGGAAACTCAGCGGGTGCGGCAGCATCTATGGAGCGAAGGAAATAGGCAACGTTTCGGGCCGAAACCCTTCTTCAGACCGAAGTCTGAAGAAAGGTTTCAACCCAATCTGAAGAAGGGTTTCGGCCCAAAACGTTGCCTATTTCCTTCACTCCACAGATGCTGCCGCACCCGCTGAGCATTTTTATCTACCTTCGATTTTCCAGCATCTGCAGATCCTTCTTGAACATTGAGTATACAAGTCGGGAGGTCGGCTTTGGTGTGGCCATATTTAGAGTATTGTGTTCAGTTTTGATTGAATGAATTAATAAGTTTATTGGCCAAGTATACACATGCAAGGAATTTGCCTTGGTTCTCCGCCCACAAGTAACAACACGACATACAGTAACAATTAAGAATGATACATAAATTCTTGAGAATGAAACGTAAACCAAAGGAATAGTTAGATCTCAAGCCGGGTGTTGAGCAGCCAGGTTGTTGTCTCTGTTGGCGTCAATGTCTGCCAGGCCCTGACAGAGCTCCATTTGGTGGGTGGTAGAGCGGGTACCCAGAGATGACATGGGTGGTTGGCTTTCTGTTGTTCTGCTCCACATTCACAGGCTGGGCTCTGGCGGAGCCCCCATCTCCACATGCTGGCATTGAAACGCCCAACTCCAGTACCAAGTCTGTTGAGCTTCACCCATGCTCCTCTGGGGAGGTCAGACCCTGGACAGCTTTTATCTGGTGAAGAGAGGTAGCTGTGTAATGGAGATGAGGTTGCCTTCCACTCCTGTGACCACTTGGTGGCTATCCAGTGTGCTTTTGTCTCAGTTGGCTGGATGGATGCTAGGAGTTGTTTTCCATGTGGAGCAAAGGGGTGACGGGACTTCAGTCGGGGTGGCCTCTGCTCTCTGCTGATAGCCTGATGGAGGAGGTGATCTGGGTCCATGGCATGACGAGATAGTGCCAGAGTTGCTGCTTTCATTCAGATCCCTGCAGGCGGAATGCCTGCGAGTATAGGGAGCTGCTCGACTGGAGTAGGTTGAAGGCACCCAGTGATGGTTCGTAAGGTGCTGTTCAGGCTCGTGTCTACCAGGCCAGTATGTCTGCTTCTACTCCATACGGGTGCGCAGTACTCAGCTGGAGCATACACAAGAGCTAAGGCAGAGGTGCGAAGAGTTGATAGACTGGCTCCCCAACTTGTTCCTGCCAGGCGTCGGATGAGGCCGCTACGTGCCATGTCCTTGTGGCGGAGACAAAAAAAAATATTTTTTTTAAATTTTTATTTATTATAAGCAATTGTACAAGAATAAAACAGTCGGCATATAAAATTATAGAGGTAATGTACAGCTTCAATTTTAACTTTTTAGCCTTAAAATGAAGGAAATTAAAAGATAAAGAACAAGAGAGAGAAAAAGTGAGAGGTGCAAAGATAGGACCCCTAGACTACCAAGGTAGTGTAGCCAAAGAGTGGGTACAAGAAAGAATGTAAAAAAAAGAATAAAAAGAAAAAAGAGAGAAAAGTGGTGATATACCTGCCTCTTGTCCCTCCCCACCAACCTCAACCAGCCCATAGTTTGGATTTGAATCCAAAGTTGTGTTGTGCCATACTATCCTTGTAAGAATTCGGTGAGGGGTATCCATGTCTTCGAAAAATTATCTGGCTTTTCTGCCAAGACAAGTCTAATATTTTCAAGATGTAGTGTCACGGACATATTTGTAATCCACATCTTAACAGTAGGGACTGATGTAATGTTTCCAAAATTTAAGTATTAGTTTTTTCGCCATTATCAGGCTATAATTAAGGAAACGTCTTTGAAATAGTGTTAGCTCAGAGCAGCCTTCTGACGTACCTAGAGTGATCAGTTTCAGTGTTGGGATCCAGTTTTATTTTAAGTGTTTTTGAAAACATTTCAAAAAATCCTCTCCAGAAATTATGTAACTTTCTACAAGAGCAAAGGAACCCTTGCTTCCTGAAGGAGACATTTATCACAAATAGGAGCAACATTTGGAAGATCTTATAATAAATAATAGAGTCTGTGCAGTATTTTAAATTATATTAGCGAATGCCTAACCTTAAGAGAACAGTTGTGTATATATGGGTTTTCCTCCCATCTGTCTTTAAAAAATTTTAGGCCAAGCTCATCTTCCCAAGCTCTTCTAATTACTTCTGATGATGGGGTTTGTATATTTAAAAGGGTGTTATAAAGGTATGATATTAACCTGTTTGAATCCGAGTTTCTATTCATGCATTCGTCTATTAAGTCTGGAACCATATATCGATAGTCTTGGGTATATGATTTCAGATAGTCTCATATATGAAGGTATCTAAAATATTGACTACCTTTCAGATGATATTTCGATTGTAATTCTTGAAATGGGAGACGAGTTCCCATCTGATAAAGATCTCCCAGTTTTTTAATTCCTAATCTTTCCCAATGTGTGAACGTCTTGTCTAAAATAGACGGCTTGACCGTGGGATTTTTGACAATTGGTGAGAGAAGAGATAAATTTCTCAGTTTAAGGGTTGACCACTTGTTTCCAGATTCGTAGGGTACTGTGGATAATCGGATTTTTCTCATTTGGTGTTTTCTTCAAATTTATTCGAGAGAGAAGAATCGCGCCTATATTAAAAGGCGAACAATCTTCTCTCTCCATTATTAACCATTTTACCTGTTGTAATGTGTTGTCCATCCAATAGATTATGTTTTTGATATTCGTTGCCCAGTAATAGTACAACAATTAGGGAGAACCAATCCGCCAATTTCTTTGGGTTTACATAGATGTCGTTTATGGATTCTGTGTGTTTTATAATCCCAAAGTTTGTGATCAGAGAATTTATTTTAATTTTTTATTTTTAGGGAGATAAAATCAGTGTTGATTGAAATAAGTACAGGATTTGTGGAAGGAAGATCTTTCCAAAATTGAATAAGGGCATGTAGTTTGGTAATGAATGGAGGAAAGTTTGCTTGAAATAGAGAAGTGTATTTTCTAGTTACGTGAACTCCAAGATATTTAAAATTTTCCGTAGCAATTCTAAAAGGGAATTTTTAGGAGGTGTGTCGGATCTTGAGGCTTTATTTGACATAATTTCACTTTTGTTCCAGTTTATTCTATATCCTGAAAAGGAACCGAATTCCTCTATAAGATTTAATATGTTTGGAATGCTAACTTGGGAATTGGTGATATATAGTAATACATCATCTGTATATAATGATATTTTATTATTAGACTATTTAGTATTATAGCCGTGACTATTCAGATGTACTCTTATACTTTCTGCTAAAGGTTCAATCGCAAGGGCAAATAACAGGGGTGACCATGCACACCCTTGTCTATTGCCCCCTAGATAGCTGAAATTTAGGTGAGATATTTGATTAGTCAGTATTCTGGCAGTCGGCTTGTCGTATAGCAACTTTATCCATGAAATACATTTTTCTCTTAACTGGAATTTTAATAAAGTAAATAATTTTTTTTTAAAAACAGCGTTTGAAGGCACTGTGCATGACGCCCACCTCCGGTGGGATATTTCCCCTCCCCCCCCCCCCTCTCTCTCCCTCTCCCTCCTAAACATCTAAACATCCTAACTTCTTGCTACCACTTGCCCTGTACCCACCTTCACTTGCTTGACCCCTCTTCATCTAACCTACCTTCTAACTTGCTATCTTACCCAAGTTCCCTTAATAGTCCACACTGAATCCAGTTTCCAATAACCTACTGTGTCTGCGTCTCACATCTCCTTCCTCTACCCCCTGCCCCCTGCCCCCCTTAAATCTTGACTCCCTTACCCCAGCCAGGTGTCGACGAAATGTAAGCGACCTGTTTTAATAATAAAACGTTGTAATGTAAACATGTGAATGAAATAAAATACCAGAGCAAAAGGAGGCTACAGATTTTTGGTCATTGAGTAGAGCTACTGCTCGTGGATAAAAAGCTGTTTTTATGTCTGGCTGTGGCAGCTTTGACAGTCCGGGGTCGCCTTCCAGAGGGAAGTGATTCAAAGAGTTTGTGACCAGGGTGAGAGGGGTCAGAGATGATCTTGCCCGCTCGCTTCCTGGCCCTTGCAGTGTACAGTTCATCAATGGGGGGAAGGTTGCAGCCAATAACCTTCTCTGCTGATCGGACGATTCGCTGCAGCCTCCGGGTGTCGTGCTTGGGTGCTGAGCCAAACCAGACCATGATGGGAGAAGGTGAGGACAGATCATTGGACCATCATTGCCTGTTGCAGATTGTGCTTCCTCAGCTGCCGCAGGAAGTACATCCTCTGTTGTCAGAGATGTGCTTTCCCAGCCTCACATGCTGCTTTCTGTCTGTCAGGAAGTTGGTGATCCACTGACAGAGGGTTCAGGCACAGTCAACATGGAATGTTTGGAGTGTAGTAGCTCTGGCACAATGGTGTTGAATGCAGAGCTAAAATCCACAAACAGGATCCTTGCATAGGTCCCAATAGACAATAGACAATAGGTGCAGGAGTAGGCCATTCGTCCCTTCGAGCCAGCACCGCCATTCAATGTGATCATGCCTGATCATCCCCGATCAGTACCCCGTTCCTGCCTTCTTCCCATATCCCCAGACTTCCGCTAAATATAAGAGCCCTATCTAACTCTCTCTTGAAAGCATCCAGAGAACCGGCCTCCACCGCCCTCTGAGGCAGAGAATTCCACAGACTCACCACTCTCTGAGGAAAAAAGTGTTTCCTCGTCTCTGTTCTAAATGGCTTACCCCTTATTCTAAAACTGTGACCCCTGGTTCTGGACTCCCCCAACATCGGGAACATGTTTTCCTGCCTCTAGTGTGTCCAAACCATTAATAATCTTAATATGTTCAATGAGATCCCCTCACATCCTTCTAAACTCCACAGTGTACAAGCCCAGCTGCTTCATTCTCTCAGCATATGACAGTCCCGCCATCCCGGGAATTAACCTGGTGAACCTACGCTGCACTCCCTCAATAGCAAGAATGTCCTTCCTCAAATTAGGGGACTAAAACTGCACACAATACTCCAGGTGTGGTCTCACTAGGGCTCTGTACAACTGCAGAAGGACCTCTTTGCTCCTATATTCGAATCCTCTTGTTATAAAGGCCAACATGCCATTCGCTTTCTTCACTGCCTGCTGTACCCGCAAGCTTACTTTCATAGACTGATGTACAAGGACCCCCAGATCCCGTTGTACTTCCCCTTTTCCCAACTTGATGCCATTTAGATAGTCTAGGTGGCGGGGGTGTAGGTGCTGGAGGATGAACAGGCCCAGGTTGACTGCGTCATCCACAGATCTATCGGCCTGGTATGCAAACTGCAGAGGGTCCAGCAGGGGGTTTGTGATATTTTTCAGCTTGGCCAGCACAAGTCTTTCAAGGGTCTTCATGACTACAGAGGTCAGTGGAACAAACTGCCACAGGAGGTAGTTGAGGCTGGGATTATCCCATCGATTAAGAAACGGTTTAGACAGGTACATGGACAGGACAGTTTTGGAGGGATATGGACCAAGCGCAGGCATGTGGGACTAGTGTAGATGGGACCTGTTAGAAACGTAGAAACATAGAAAATAGGTGCAGGAGTAGGCCATTCAGCCCTTCGAGCCTACACCACCATTCAATATGATCATGGCTGATCATCCAACTCAGTATCCTGTACCTGCCTTCTCTCCATACCCCCTGATCCCTTTAGCCACAAGGGTCACATCTATCTCCCTCTTAAATATAGCCAATGAACTGGCCTCAACTACCTTTTGTGGCAGAGAATTCCACAGACTTCACCCTCTCTGTGTGAAAAATGTTTTTCCCATCTCGCTCCTAAAAGACTTCTCCCTTATCTTTAAACTTTGACCCCTTGTTCTGGACCTCCCCAACATCGGAAACAATGCATCTAGCCTTTTTGTATATTGTATTGCATATTGTATTGTATATATCTTTATTATCATTTTTCCTTACATGCCCAGAGGAAACGAAAAAACATTGCTCAACCAGTGTCCATTCAGTGAGCGGTAAAAAATAAATAGAAATAAAAATAAAAATACATATATCTTGAGTTCCAATCGGCAGCGGCACGACAATGGCTCTGCTTCAGTGTGTCCAGGCTGGTGGTTGGTGCGCGATACTTTGGCAGGGGGCAAAGTCCGTTTATCAGTCTTATAGCCTGCGGGAAGAAGCTGAGGAGCATCCTGCTGGTTTTGCAGCTGATGCTCCTGTACCTCTTCCCAGATGGCAGGATGGAAAGAGAGTCCAATCTCTTAAGAATTTTATGTTTCTATAAGATCCCCCCTCAATCTTCTAAATTCTAGCGAGTACCAGCCGAATCTATCCAGTCTTTCTTCCTATGAAAGTCCTGACATCCCAGGAATCAGTCTGGTGAACCTGGTTGGTCGGTGTGGGCAAGATGGGCCTGTTTCCATGCTGTATCAGTCTTCTTCTTCTTGTGTGTGGCGTACACAGCCTAAAGTTGTAGGTCAAGGGGAGACATCCAGGCCAGGACAGCATCAGTTACTGGGTGGACGGCTTTGATGCCCCCAGGGAAAAGCCTCAGTGGGCAGTCATTCACGATGTGTGGGATGGTCAGGGCTGTCTGTCATCCCCCATTGATGCAGGTGATGGGCTGTTCTAGCATGGAGGGTGCGGGTTCTGTTTAGGGTTAGCCATTGCTTGTGATGGAGGTCAAATCCCAGTGGTTTCACTGTGGGGTCTGTGATGACCTCTCCGTTGTTGGTGTTGGCAACTTTCCAGGCTCTGCGCCACTCAGTCTTGGAGTCAAAGTCTTCCAGGGATTTAACGGAAGACCAGAAGGGTTTGCAGGACTTGGCGCATGTTGGGCAGATTGTTCAAGTCAGCATGGATGGGACAAACAAATAGATGTAGTGTATCACTCTGTGATCTCACAATAATCACAGCCCCCGCGGGAGATCAGGCAGTGATTTACATCTGGGTGTTAATTCCCGGGATGGCGGGACTGTCATATGCTGAGAGAATGGAACGGCTGGGCTTGTACACTCTGGAGTTTAGAAGGATGAGAGGGAATCTCATTTCAACATATAAGATTATTAAGGGTTTGGACACGCTAGAGGCAGGAAACATGTTCCCGATGTTGGGGGAGTCCAGATCCAGGGGCCACAGTTTAAGAATAAGGAGTAAGCCATTTAGAACGGAGACGAGGAAACACTTTTCCTCACAGAGAGTGGTGAGTCTGTGAAATTTCTGCCTCAGAGGGCGGTGGAGGCCGGTTCTCTGGATGCTTTCAAGAGAGAGCTAGATAGGGCTCTTAAAGATAGCGGAGTCAGGGGATAGGGGGAGAAGGCAGGAACGGGGTACTGATTGGGGATGATCAGCCATCATCATATTGAATGGCGGTGCTGGCTCGAAGGGCCGAATGGCCTACTACTGCACCTATTGTCTATTGTACCATGTTGGGACGCGTCCATCGTGTCATACAGTCCCTTCGGCCCAACTTGCCCACACCGACCAACATGTCGCATCTGCACGTCCCACCTGCCCGCGTTTGGCCCATATCCCTCCAAACCTGTCCTATCCATATACCTGTCCACATTTATTTTAAATATTATTATAGTCCCTGCCTCGACTACCTCCACATTCAGCACAGAAACAGGCCCTTCAGTCCATCTAGTGCATGCTGACCGAGTCGGCATTCTGGGCTAGTCCCTTTTGCCTGTGGTTGGCCTATACCCCTCAAAACACTTTCCATCCATATCTGTCCAAATAGTTGTAATTGTTCATGTTCATACATTATTGGAGCAGAATTAGGCCATTCAGCCCATCTACTAGCTTCTTCCAGCTTCAGGTGATAGCTAAAATAAAACAATTCCTCCAGTTTGATGACCTTGAAAAGATCATCCACTCATTTATCTCCTCCCGCCTAGATTACTGCAACTCCCTTTATACTGGCATCAGCCAATCTTCCCTGTCCCGCCTGCAACTGGTCCAAAACGCCGCAGCGAGACTCCTGACGGGCACTCGTAAAAGGGACCACATCACCCCGATCCTGGCCTCTCTCCACTGGCTCCCTGTGCGGTTCCGAATAAATTTCAAGACCCTCCTTCATGTCTACAAAGCCCTCAATGGGCTTGCACCCACCTACATTAAAAGTCTTCTCACCCACCACACCACCTCCAGGTCCCTCAGATCGGCCGACTTGGGGTTGCTGAATGTCCCGCGGTCTAGGCATAAGCTCAGGGGCGACCGTGCCTTTGCGGTTGCAGCTCCTAGACTGTGGAACAGCATCCCTCTTCCCATCAGAACTGCCCCCTCCATCGACTCCTTTAAGTCTAGTCTAAAAATGTATCTGTTCTCCCAAGCCTTTCCTGATGTCCTCTGAGCGAGGGCTATTTGTATATATGTATGTAGCCTGCTTGTGTATACTACTCTTATAACAAATGTAAAGCACTTTGGTCAACGAGAGTTGTTTTTTAAATGTGCTATATAAATAAATGTGACTTGACTTGACTACTCTGCCATTCAATCATGGCTGATCTATCTCTCCTCCTAACCCCATTCTCCTGCCTTCTCCCAGTACCCTCTGACACCCGTACTAATCAGGAATCTCAATCTCTGCCTTAAAAATATCCACAGTCTTGGCCTCCACTGCCTTCTAGTTATATTCTATCAAACACATAATTGTAACTGCATCTGCAGCTTCCTCTGGCAGCTCGTTCCAGATGCGGACTACCTTCTGAGTGAAAATGTTGCCACTGAGGTCCCTCCTAAACCTCCCCCTCTCACCTGAAGTCTGTGCCCTCTAGTTTTAGAAGAGTGGTTCAGGCTGCAACACCCTCTAACAACAGCAGGTGGCAGCGATGCCTTGTTTGTGAACAATTGTAGACTCTCTCAGTTTAATTTTGCATCAACAAACCAAACCTGGCTGATCGTTTCGCCGAACACCTCCGCTCAGTCCGCCTAAACCTACCTGATCTCCCGGTGGCTCAGCACTTTAACTCCCCCTCCCATTCCCAATCCGATCTTTCTGTACTGGGCCTCCTCCATTGTCAGAGTGAGGCCCAGCACATATTGGAGGAGCAGCACCTCATATTTTGCTTGGGTGAGGCCCAGCGGTATGAACAATGACTTCACAAGTTATAGGGGTAGAATTAGGCCATTCGGCCCATCGAGTCTACTCTGCCGTTAAATCAATTCTGATCTCTGCCTCCTAACCCCATTTTCATGCCTTCTCCCCATAATCCTCGACACCCGTTCTAATCAAGAATTTGTCTATCTCTGCCTTAAAAATATCCACTGACTTGGCCTCCATAGCCGTCTGTGGCAATGAGTTCCACAGATTCACCACCCTCTGACTAAAGAAATTCTCTAACTTCAAGTACCCCTTGCATCCCCTTCACTCACCAACCCTCCCCCACCCTAGTCATACTTTCTTTTTTAGGGATTAACGGGTCCTTTTCAGAATGGCATGGCAGTGGGGTGCCGCAAGGCTCGGTGCTGGGACCCCAGCTATTTACAATATATATTAACGATTTAGACCAGGAAATTAAATGCAACATCTCCAAGTGTGCATATGTCACAAAGCTGGGGGGCAGTGTTAGCTGTGAGGAGGATGCTATGAGGCTGCAGGGTGACTTGGATAGGTTGGGTGAGTGGGCAGATGCATGGCAGATGCAGTATAATGTGGATAAATGTGAGGTTAAATGTGATAAATGTGGTGGCAAGAACAAGAAGGTGTCAGATTAGGAGAAGGGGAGGTGCATCGACACCTGGGTGTCTTTGTACATCAGGTACAGCAGGCAGTGAAGAAAGCTAATGGTACGTTGGCCTTCATTGCGAGCAGATTTTAGTTTAGGAGCAAGTTGGTCCTACTGCAGTTGTACAGGGCCCTAGTGAGACCGCACCTGGAGTATTGTGTGCAGTTTTGGTCTCCTAATTTGAGGAAGGACAGTACTGCTGTTGAGGGACTGCAGCGGGGAGGTTCACCAGGTTATTTTCCAGGATGGCGGGACTGTCATATGATGAAAGAATGGGTCGACTGGGCTTGTATTCACTGGAATTTAGAAGGATGAGAGAGGATCTTACAGAAACATATAAAATTCTTAAAGGATTAGACAGGCTATATGCAGGAAAAATGTTCCCGATGTTGGGGGGAGTCCAGAACCAGGGGTCACAGTTTAAGAATAAGCGGGAGGCCATTTAGGACGGAGATGAGGAGAAACTTCTTCACCCAGAGGGTTGTGAATCTGTGGAATTCTCTGCCAAAGATGGCAGTGGAGGCCAATTCACTGGATGTTTTCAAGAGAGAGTTAGATTTATCTCTTAGGGTTAACAGAATCAAGGACTATGGGAAAAAGGCAGGAACGGGGTACTGATTGGGGATGATCAGTCATTGAATGGTGGTGCTGGGTCGAAGGGCTGAATGGCCTACTCCTGCACCTATTTTTCTGTGTCTCTGTGGTGTGTATAATTGGTGTTGAGCACTCTGATATGTCCCAAGGTGAAGAAGATGTTTAATTCCAACTTGGCCCTGGACTTGTTGAGGCAAAGCCGTGGGTCGAGAGTGTTAAACTTCAATTGTTAACTAAATGACATTCCTTTCATGTTGACTGTGAGCAGAAGGAGGGTTCTGGTGCTTTTGTGTCTAATAATGACAAGTCTTGTCTATCCATTATATTGGGTGTTGTAAAACCTTGGCCTGCTGCTAACTGGAGGGATCATAAACAAAGACTCGTTTTGACTTCTAATGAGGCAACCTTTGTAACAGATGATTAAGGTGATGTGTGTTATGAACGTGTCAACCCCTCCCTCCCCTCCCCTCCCCACCATCGACAGCGTCTACACCGGGAGCTGCCCCAACAACGCGGCATATTTAGTTTAGTTTAGAGATACAGCGCAGAAACAGGCCCTTCAGCCCAGCGAGTTTGCGCCGACCAGCGATCCCCGCACACAAAGGACAAGGGACATTTATTACCACATACACCAATTGGTGCAGTGAAATTTGACTTGCCACTACAGCACACAGATAAAGATAAAACACAACATTAAAGAATTTAACAGTGAACATAAAAACATCCCCCCACAATGGTTCCCACTGTGGGGGAAGGCAGCAAAGTCCAGTCCCATCCCCAGTTCACCCATAGTCTGGAGTATGGTGTACAATTTTGGTCGCCTAGTTATAGGAAGGATGTCAACAAATAGAGAGAGTACAGAGGAGATTTACTAGAATGTTGCCAGGGTTCCAGCAACTATGTTACAGAGAAAGGTTGAACAAGTTAGGTCTTTATTCTTTGGAGCGCAGAAGGTTAAGGGGGGACTTGATTGAGGTCTTTAAAATGATGAAAGGGATAGACAGAGTTAACGTGGATACGTTTTTCCCATTGAGGGTAGGGAAGATTCAAACAAGAGGGCATGACATGAGAATTAAGGGACAGAAGTTTCGGGGTAACGTGAGGGGGAACTTCTTTACTCAGAGGGTGGTGGCTGTGTGGAATGAGCTTCCAGCAGAGGTGGTGGAGGCAGGATCGATTTTAACATTTAAGAGTAAAGTGGATAGGTATATGGACGTGAAGGGAATGGAGGGGTATGGTCTGAGTGCAGGTAGATGGGACTAGGGGAAAACAAATGGTCGGCACGGACTGGAAGGGCCGAGAGGGCCTGTTTCCGTGCTGTAATTGTTATATGGTTATATGGTTATAGTCGGGCCTATTGAGGCCTCCGCAGTCGGCGCTACGGCAGCCCGATGCTTCAGGCCCTCTCGCCACATGATGAAGCTCTGGCTTCGGGTGAACACTCTCAGCGGCCCGGAGTGTCTGGAGCGGCCGCTTCCTCCCCGGAGTTCGCAGCTCCCGTAGTCCTCGGGACACTAACACTATCCTACACACACTGGGGATAATTTACAATTTTAACTGAAGCCAATTGACCTCTGTGTAGTGTGGGAGGAAACCGGAGCACCCGGAGAAAACCCACGCAGGTCACGGGGAGAAGGTACAGACAGCACCCGAAGTCAGGATGGAACCCTGGCCTGTGGCGCTGTGAGGCAGCAGCTCTACCCGCTGCGCCACCGTGTATCTTTAATGTAAAAACCCGCTGCGCCTGAGAGCCGGCTGTGGTTTTATTACAGGTTCACGGTGACCTCTCTGCTCCTCCACAGACCACGCCCAGCGTCACACACGCCCTGTCCCATATCTATCATCAACGATTCACACCATCTGCTGCCATCGGGCAGGGGGTTCAGAGGCCTGGAGTCCCACACCACTAGGTTCACAAACAGCCACTATAAGTGATAGGAGCAAAGATAGGCCATTCGGCCCATCTAGTCTACCCCACCATTCAATCATGGCTGATCTATCTCTCCCTCCTAACCCCATTCTCCTGCCTTCTCCCCACAACCCCTGACACCCGCACTAATCAGGACTTTCCTGGGTTGGCAGTCACGGTGGCCCAGCAGTACTGTTACTGCCTCACAGCGCCAGAGACCCGGGTTCCATCCTGACCACGGGTACTGTCTGTACGGAGTTTGCACGTTCTCCCCGTGACCTGATTGGGTTTTCTCTGGGTGCTCCGGTTTCCACCCACACACCAAAGACGTGCGGGTTTGTAGGTTAATTGGCTTCGGTAAGTATTGTAAATTGTCCCTATTGTGCGTGTAGGATAGTGTTAGTATGCGGGCGATCGCTGGTCCGTGCGGATTCGGTGAGTCGAAGGGCCTGTTTCCGTGTTGTATCTCTAAACTAAAAACTCTTCAGGTTCTTGAACCGGCCCTCACAACCCTAATCCTACCTCAGCAACGAACCAGCTCTTGCTCTGGTCTGAAGAAGTGTCTCGACCTGCAACGTCGCCCATGCCTTCCATCCAGAGATGCTGCCTGTCCCGCTGAGTTACTCCAGCATTTTGTGTCTATCTTCGATTTAAACCGGCATCTACAGTTCCTTCCTGCACCTCTTGAACAACCATGGACTTGTTTTGTTTCTTTTCTAATTGTGTGTTTACACTAATGTTTTGTTCACACCAACACTTCTTTAGCAGTCTTTGTACCTTTAGAGTTTAGTTGAATCAATGTATAATTTCTGTGCAGTTCGTTTTGTGTGTTGTCTGACTCACTGATTGTGTGATGTGGCTGTCGGCAGTGCCTGCACCTCACTTGTCTCGATGTTGAGTTTAGAGATAGGGCACTGAAACAGGCCCTTCGGCCCATCAAGTCCACACCGCCCACCCATCACCCGGTCACACTAGTTCTATAAACACAAATGCTGGAGTAACTCAGCGGGTCAGGCAGCATCTGTGGAGAACATGGATAGGTGACGTTTTAAATGAACTGGGAAGGGGTTAATATGTAAGCGCCCTTTATGTAGTGGCTATAGGCATACCTTGGCAAGGTTCGCAAGCAAAGAATTTCACCGTGACTTGTCACGTGACAATAAACATATTCAATTCAATAAAAATAAAAATATTCAACAATTCACGCTGGCCCTCCAGAGCCAGTGGAGACGGTGAGATTGACATCATCCCTGCACGAGGAAGTTGGCTCAGTAACGCCCGCGACAGTAATATCACAAATATTCAAAGCACAATGCAACCTGCAAACCTTCTGCATTGTTCTACGGCCGCAGGAGATACGATCTTACAGAGGGGTACAAAAGAACTCTGTTCCCTGGAGCGCAGGAGGGTGAGGGGAGATCTCACAGAGGGGTACAAAATCATAAGAGGAATAGATCGAGTAGATGCACAGAGTCTCTTGCCCAGAGTAGGCGAATTAATAACCAGACGACATAGGTTTAAGGTGAGAGGGTGAAACATTTAACATGAATCTGAGGGGCAACAAACTCAAGACAGACTCAGAGTGCTGGAGTAAGTTGGATGATCAGCCATGATCATATTGAATGGCGGTGCAGGCTCGAAGGGCCGAATGGCCTACTCCTGCACCTATTTTCTATATTTCTATGTTTCTATGCTCAGAGGGTCAGGCAG
This sequence comes from Okamejei kenojei, assembly GCA_035221665.1. Lineage (NCBI taxonomy): Eukaryota > Metazoa > Chordata > Chondrichthyes > Rajiformes > Rajidae > Okamejei > Okamejei kenojei. The sequence goes on from CM069132.1 coordinate 162,321,993, forward strand.
CATCTGTGGAGAACATGGATCGGTGACGTTTCACAGAGTGCTGGAGTGACTCAGCGGGTCAGGCAGCATCTGTGGAGAACATGGATAGGTGACGTTTCACAGAGTGCTGGAGTGACTCAGCGGGTCAGGCAGCATCTGTGGAGAGAGAGAATGGGTGGCGTTTCGGGTCGAGACCCATCTTCAGACTGGAAGTCAGGGGAGTGGGAAATGAGATATGGACGGTGATGTGGAGAGATAAAGAACAATGTATGATAGATATGCAAAAAGTAACGATGATAAAGGAAACAGGCATTTTGTTGGGTGAAACATTGTTTATTTCTGTTGGTTAATGGTGATTTGAGTCATTAAATGTTTTGTTTTGTGATCGTTGTAATAGTTTGAAGATGTTACAGGTTCATGGTCTGAAAATGGAGTTAGCAAAATGCTTGTAACCATGGTAACCTCTTACAGTCATGAGTGAAAATGGCTCGATTGTAATCATGTATTTTCTAACTGGTTAGCACCTAACAATAAGCTTTTCACTGTACCTCGGTTCACATGACAATAAACTAAACTGAGCTAACTAGACTCATCGGTCTGAAGAAGGGTCTCGACCCAAAACGTCACCTATT
>CM069132.1:162327603-162388905 GCA_035221665.1 Okamejei kenojei
TTGAGCAGGCTGGGTCTCCATTCCTTGGAGCGCTGGAGGATGAGGGGTGATCTTATAGAGGTTTACAAAATCATGAGAGGAATAGATCAGGTAGATGCACAGAGTCTCTTGCCCAGAGTAGGGGAATCGAGGACCAGAGGACACAGGTTCAAGGTGAAGGGGAAAAGATTTAATAGGAACCTGAGGGACTGGATGTCTGGGGGTTGTGTGTGCCGGCCGGGATGAGAAAGAGAGGCTGTCACTCATGCACTGTGCCTGATGTGGAGTAACAGACTGCAAACTGGAGTAAATCAGGCCACACTTTCAATGCCATTCCCCAGAAACAGATTCACTCATCTTGATCCAGTTGAATATAACAACCGCAATATCAGTGGCACAAATTCCACCTCAAGCTCGGAATGTATCGTCCTACATTGTGTGGTGACATTGAAAATATACTTTGCTCTCAATATAGTGGCGCAGCGGGTAGAGCTGCTGCCTCACAGCGCCAGAGACCCGGGTTCCATCCCGACCACAGGTGCTGTCTGCACGGAGTTTGCACGTTCTCCCCGTGAACTGCGTGGGTTTTCTCCGGGGGCTCTGGTTTCCTCCCACACTCCAAAGACGTGCGGGTTTGTAGGTTAATCGCCCCTCTGTAAATAGTGTGATGAGAAAGTGGGATGATAGTCACTAGTGTGAACAGCTGATCGATGGGCTGAAGGGCCTGGTTCCGAGCTTTATAGTTCACTTTAGAGATACAACGTGCAGGTTTGTAGGTTAATTGGCTTCTATAAGTTGTAAATTGTCCCGAGTATGTAAGGTAGAACTAGTGTACAAGGTGGTCGATGGTCGGAATGGGCTCAGTGGGCCGAGGGGCCTGGTTCCATGCTGTCTCTCCCAAATCTAAAAAAATATTTATTTTTGCTTTAAATTAGTATTGTATCATTCAGTGAAAATCACCTCCAGCAATGTGGGTCAGGTATTGTGTCGAGGGGGTTAAATCTGTATCGTGGAGCAACTCTAACCAACACAGAGTGCTGGAGTAACTCAGCGGGTCAGGCAGCATCTGTGGAGAACATGGATAGGTGACGTTTCGGGTCGAGACCCTTCTTCAGACCCGAAACGTCACCCATTCCTTCTCTCCAGAGATGTTGCCTGTCCCACTGAGTTACTCCAGCATTTTGTGTCTATCTTCGTTTTAAACCAGCATCTGCAGTTCAGTTCAGTTTAGTTTATCATCACCTGTACCGAGGCACAGTGAAAAGCTTTTGTCGCGTGGTAACCAGTCAGCGGAAAGACAACACATGATTACAATCGAGCCATTTACAGTGTACAGATACATGATGAGGGAATAACGTTAAGGGTTTGGACACACTAGAGGCAGGAAACATGTTCCCAATGTTGGGGGAGTCCAGAACCAGGGGCCACAGTCTAAAAATAAGGAGTAAGCCATTTAGAACAGAGACGAGGAAACACTTTTTCTCACAGAGAGTGGTGGAGGCTGGTTCTCTGGATACTTTCAAGAGAGAGCTAGATAGGGCTCTTAAAGATAGCGGAGTCAGGGGATATGGGGAAACATAGAAAATAGATGCAGGAGGAGGCCATTCGGCCCTTCGAGCCAGCACCGCCATTCATTGTGATCATGGCTGATCGTCCCCTATCAATAACCCGTGCCTGCCTTCTCCCCATATCCCTTGACTCCATTAGCCCCGAGAGCTCTATCTAACTCTCTTTTAAATCCATCCAGTGACTTGGCCTCCACTGCCCTCTGTTCCATAATTCCATAAATTCACAACTTTCTGGGTGAAAAAGTTTTTTCTCACCTCAGTGTTAAATGACCTTTATTCTAAGACGGCTCAGCTGGGCTGAGCTGGGCTGGGCTGGGCTGGGCTGGGCTGGGCGTGACGTGACGTAGGAGCAGGATTACCAGTGGCATGTTAACCCTTCAATGGGTCAGATGGATGATGAATCATGTCGGTCAAACCACAGCCCAGACCGTCACACAAACAACCCTCCCTTCCATTGACTCCATCTACACCTCACGCTGCCTCGGCAAGGCCAGCAGCATCATCAAGGACCAGTCTCACCCCCGGCCACTCCCTCTTCTCCCCTCTCCCATCGTGGGCCAAGCGCAGGCAGCTGGGACTAGTGTAGTTGCAGCATGTTGGTCGGTGTGGGCAAGTTGGGTCGTAGGGCCTGTTTCCATGCTGTATCACTCCACATCATGTGGTCTTTGATATTTCTGGGAAATAGGTTCAGACCGTCCACCCTATCTACGCCTCACATCATTTTGTACCCGTCTACCAGGTCTCCCCTCAACCTCTGACATTCCAGACAAAACAATCCTAGTCTGTCCAACCTCTCCCCATAGCTGAAACCCTCTAATCATTCTGGTAAACCTCGTCTGCACCCTCTCCAAGGCCCCCACATATTCAGTGTCTCTGAATCCATAGATACCTTGGGCTGGATTCCAAAGAGTTACAACCCTTCCAGAACTTACTCCTTGTATCTATGGTGGAGTGGTACAGCGTGGAAGCAGTCCCATCGGCCCAACTTACCCACACCGGCCAACATGTCCCATCTACACTCGTCCTGCCTGCCCGCGTTTGGCCCATATTCCCCTAATCTTGAAGATAGCAGAGTCAAGGGATATGGGGAGAAGGCAGGAACGGGGTACTGATTGGGGATGATCAGCCATGATCACATTAAATGGCGGTGCTGGCTCAAAGGGCTGTATGGCCTACTCCTGCACCTGTTGTCTATTGTCTGTTGTCTAAACATATCCTGTCTATGTACCTGTCCAAATGTTTCTTATGAGTGATAGTGCCTGAGATGTGTCAGAAATGAGCAAATCCTTAGTTTTAAATATCCCATTAGTACCAGCCCTGTCAACCCCTTGAAGCTTTCATATTTCATAAGTTCACCTCTCATTCTTCGAATCTCCAATGAAAACAGTCCCTTCCTGCTTAGTGAACAAATTCATGAGGGGAATAGATCAGGCAGTTGCACAGAGTCTCTTGCCCAGAGTAGGGGAATCGAGGACCAGAGGACATGGCTTCAAGGTGAAGGGGGAAAAGATTTAATAGTTCATAATTTCATAAGTGATAGGAACAGAGATAGAGTCAGGGTGGTGGGTGTATAGAAGGAGCTGCCAGAGGAGATAGATGAGGCTGGGACTATCCCAATGTTTACGTAACAGTTGGACAGGTACATGGTTAGTAGACACAAAATGCTGGAGTAGCTTAGTGGGTCAGGCAGCATCTCTGAAGAGAAGGAACGGGTGACGTTTCGGGCTGAGACCCTACATGGATAGGACAGGATTGGAGGGATATGGGCCAAACACGGGCAGGTGGGACTAGGTTAGATGGGACATGTTGGCCGGTGTGGGCAAGTTGGGTTGAGGGGCCTGTTTCCTCATTCAATGACTCTAGATACATAGATACAAGGAGGAAATTCTCCTCTCAGAGGGCTGTGAGTCTTTGGAATTCCCTAATCCAAGGTGGCTCAAACGTTGTACGTTCCTTGTTCCTGCACTGGGACCCAGACCTGCTTACACCACAACCCATTAGTGTCATAGTGTTACGAAGAGAGGCCCTTCGGCCCACTACGTCCATGCACACCACTTTGCCCATCTACCCTGGCCCCATTTGCATTTGTTTGGTCTGTAGCCATCTATCGCTTGCAATCCACATGTCTGGTAGATGGAGCAATAGACAATAGGTGCAGGAGGAGGCCATTCGGTCCTTCGAGCCAGCACCGCCATTCAATGTGATCATGACTGATCATCCCCAATCAGTACCCCGTTCCTGCCTTCTCCCCATATCCCCTGACTCCGCTATCTTTAAGAGCCCTATCTAGCTCTCACTTGAAAGCATCCAGAGAACTGGCCTCCACCGCCCTCTGAGGCAGTGAATTCCACAGACTCACCACTCTCTGTGAGAAAAAGTGTTTCCTCATCTCTGTTCTAAATGACTTCCTACTTATTCTTAAACTGTGGCCCCTGGTTCTGGACTCTCCCAACATCGGGAGCATGTTTCCTGCCTCTAGCGTGTCCAAACTCTTAATAATCTTATATGTTTCAATGAGATATCCTCTCATCCTTCTAAATTCCTGAGTATACAAGCCCAGCCGCTCCATTCTCTCACATATGACAGTAACCATTGTATTTGATTCCACCCGGATAACAAGGGAAAATCAGGGATAGTATCAAAGCAAAGGATGATGCGTTACAAAGTAGCCAGAAAAAGCAGCATACCAGAGGACTGGGAGAAATTCAGAGACCAGCAGAGGAGGACAAAGGGCTTAATTAGGAAAGGAAAAATAGATTATGAAAGAAAACTGGCAGGGAACATAAAAACTGACTGCAAAAGTTTTTATAGATATGTGAAGAGAAAGAGGTTAGTTAAAACAAATGTAGGTCCCTTGCAGTCAGAAACAGGTGAGTTGATCATGGGGAACAAGGATATGGCGGACCAATTGAATAACTACTTTGGTTCCGTCTTCACTAAGGAAGACATAAATAATCTGCCTGAAATAGCAGGGGACTGTGGGTCAAAGGAGGAATTGAGTGAAATCCAGGTCAGTCGGGAAGTGGTGTTGGGTAAATTGAATAGATTAAAGGCCGATAAATCCCCAGGGCCAGATAGGCTGCATCCCAGAGTACTTAAGGAAGTAGCTCAGGAAATAGTGGATGCATTAGTGATAATCTTTCAAAACTCTTTAGATTCTGGAGTAGTTCCTGAGGATTGGCGGGTAGCAAATGTAACCCCTCTTTTTAAGAAGGGAGGGAGAGAGAAAACGGGGAATTACAGACCAGTTAGTCTAACATCGGTAGTGGGGAAACTGCTAGAGTCAGTTATTAAAGATGGGATAGCAGCACATTTGGAAAGTGGTGAAATCATTGGACAAAGTCAGCATGGATTTACAAAAGGTAAATCATGTCTGACGAATCTTGTGGAATTTTTCGAGGATGTAACTAGTAGCGTGGATAAGGGAGAACCAGTGGATGTGGTATATCTGGACTTCCAGAAGGCTTTCGACAAGGTCCCACATAAGAGATTAGTATACAAACTTAAAGCATACGGTATTAGGGGTTCAGTATTGATGTGGATAGAGAACTGGCTGGCAAACAGGAAGCAAAGAGTAGGAGTAAACGGGTCCTTTTCACAATGGCAGGCAGTAACTAGTGGGGTACCGCAGGGCTCAGTGCTGGGACCCCAGCTATTTACAATATATATTAATGATCTGGATGAGGGAATTGAAGGCAATATCTCCAAGTTTGCGGATGACACTAAGCTGGGGGGCAGTGTTCGCTGTGAGGAGGATGCTAGGAGACTGCAAGGTGACTTGGATAGGCTGGGTGAGTGGGCAAATGTTTGGCAGATGCAGTATAATGTGGATAAATGTGAGGTTATCCACTTTGGTGGCAAAAACAGGAAAGCAGACTATTATTTAAATGGTGGCCGATTAGGAAAAGGGGAGATGCAGCGAGACCTGGGTGTCATGGTACACCATTCATTGAAAGTAGGCATGCAGGTGCAGCAGGCAGTGAAAAAAGCGAATGGTATGTTAGCTTTCATAGCAAAAGGATTTGAGTACAGGAGCAGGGAGGTTCTACTTCAGTTGTACAGGGTCTTGGTGAGACCACACCTGGAGTATTGCGTGCAGTTTTGGTCTCCAAATCTGAGGAAGGACATTATTGCCATAGAGGGAGTGCAGAGAAGGTTCACCAGACTGATTCCTGGGATGTCAGGACTGTCTTATGAAGAAAGACTGGATAGACTCGGTTTATACTCTCTGGAATTTAGGAGATTAAGAGGGGATCTTATAGAAACTTACAAAATTCTTAAGGGGTTGGACAGGCTAGATGCAGGAAGATTGTTCCCGATGTTGGGGAAGTCCAGGACAAGGGGTCACAGCTTAAGGATAAGGGGGAAATCCTTTAAGACCGAGATGAGAAAGACTTTCTTCACACAGAGAGTGGTGAGTCTCTGGAACTCTCTGCCACAGAGGGTAGTTGAGGCCAGTTCATTGGCTATATTTAAGAGTGAGTTGGATGTGGCCCTTGTGGCTAAGGGGATCAGAGGGTATGGGGAGAAGGCAGGTACGGGATACTGAGTTGGATGATCAGCCATGATCATATTTGAATGGCGGTGCAGGCTCGAAGGGCTGAATGGCCTACTCCTGCACCTAATTTCTATGTTTCTATGTTTCTAATAGATCTGAAGGATGAGATGAAGATAAATACCTGGAGATTCCACAGGTGTATAAGAGTAAACGGGGAGCCAGGGAGAGAATAGGTGCCCTTAAAGTTCAGCCTGGTTTAAGGTGAAGGGGAAAAGATTTAATCTGAATCTGAGGGGTAACTTTTTCGCACAAAGGGTGGTGGGTGTATGGAAAGAGCTGCCGGAGGAGGTAGTTGAAGCTGGGACTATCCCAACGTTTAAGAAATATTTAGACAGGTACATGGATAGGACAAGTTTGGAGGGATATGGACCAAGCGCAGGCAGGTGGGACTAGTGTAGCGGTATGACTCTTTAAATCTTTCCCCCTTCACCTTGAACCTGTGTCCTCTGGTCCTCGATTCCCCTACTCTGGGCAAGAAACTCTGTGCGTCTACCCGATCTATTCCTCTCATGATTTTGTACACCTCTACAAGATCACCCCTCATCCTCCTGCGCTCCATGGAATAGAGACCCAGCCTGCTCAACCTCTCCCTGTAGCTCACACCCTCTAGTCCTGGCAACATCCTTGTAAATCTTCTCTGCGCCCTTTCCAGCTTGACAACATGAAAGGGAGAGGGGCAAATGGGGCTGTGTTTGGAGAATTCCTTCTCCAAACCATTTGTATTCAGTATAGTTTGTTGTCACGTGTACCGAGGTACAGTGAAAAGCTTTTATTGCGTGCTGACCAGTCAGTGGAAAGACAATACATGATTACATGATAAGGGAATAACGTTTAGTGCAAGGTAAAGCCAGCAAAGTCCGATCAAGGATAGTCCGAGGGTCACCAATGAGGTAGAGAGTAGTTCAGGACTGCTCTCTGGTTGTGGTAGGATGGTTCAGTTGCCGGATAACAGCTGGGAAGAAACTGTCCCTGAATCTGGAGGTGTGCGTTTTCACACTTCTGTACCTTTTGCCTGATGGGAGAGGGGAGAAGAGGGAGTGGCCGGGGTGAGACTGGTCCTTGATGATGCTGCTGGCCTTGCCGAGGCAGCGTGAGGTGTAGATGGAGTCAATGGAAGGGAGGTTGGTTTGTGTTTAAGAAAGAACTGCAGATGCTGATAAAATCGAAGGCAGACACAAAACGCTGGAGTAACTCAGCGGGTCAGGCAGCATCTCTGGAGAGAAGGAACAGGTGACGTTTCGGGTCGAGGCCCTTCTTCAGACTGATGTCAGGCGAGTGGGCGGGACGGAGGTAGAATGTAGTCGGAGACAGTGAGACTGGTGGGAGAACTGGGAAGGGGGAGGGGATGGAGAGAGAGGGAAAGCAAGGCTACTGAAGTTAGAGAAGTCAATGTTCATACCGCTGGGGTGTAAACTGCCCAAGTGAAATATGAGATACTGTCCCTCCAACTTGCGCTGGGCATCACTCTGACAATGGAGGAGGCCCAGAATAGAAAGGTCAGATTGGGAATGGGAGGGGGAGTTGAAGTGCTGAGCCACCGGGAGATCAGGTTGGTGGGAAGTAGAGTTTGAGGGAAAGGGCAAGTATACACCTTGAACAAGGATTGTTCGACGTACCCTACAAAGAGGCAGACATAGCTGGGGCACATGCGCGTGCCCATAGCGACGCCTTGGATTTGGAGGAAATGGGAGGAGTCGAAGGAGAAGTTGTTGAGGGTAAGGACCAGCTCCGCCAGGCGAAGGAGAGTATCGGTAGACGGGGATTGGTTGGTTCTGCGGCCGAGGAGGGAACGGAGGGCTCTAAGACCCTCCTGGTGGGGATGGAGGTGTAGAGTGACTGGACATCCACGGTGAAGATGAGGGAATGGGGGCCTGGGAAACGGAAGTCGTGGAGGAGACAAAGAGCATGTGAGGCATCTTGGACATAGGTCGGGAGGGATTTAGCCAGAGGGGAGAGGATGGAGTCGAGGTATGTGGAAATAAGTTCGGTCGGGCACGAACAGGCAGAGACAACGGGTCTACCAGGACAATCAGGTTTGTGGATTTTGGGGAGAAGGTAAAATCGGGCCATGTGGGGCTGGGGAACGATGAGGTCGGAGGCTTTAGGGGGCAGGGAACCGGAAGTGATGAAGCCAGTGATAGTGCTTGAGATAGTGGTGCTCCACTCCCTGTGACCCCTCTGTCTGTGGGGTCATGGTCCAGGATAAGTAGGAGGAGGTGTCTGGTAGAGGTCAGCGAGCCAGACTAACACCGCACATCCCTTGTCGGCAGGTTTGATCACCCAGTCTGGGTTGTTGCGGACTGAGTGGAGGGCTGCACATTCGGGGGGGGGGGGGGGCTGCACATTCGGGGGGGGAGAGGTTAGAGTGAGTCAGGGGAGTGGAGAAGTTGAGGCGGTTGATGTCCCGCCGGCAGTTGGCAATGGGAAGGTCTAAAGAAGGTAGATGGCCATGAGGGGGAGTCCAAGAGGAGGGGGTCGGTTGGAGACGGGAGAAGGGGTCGTCACTGGGTGGTGAGGACTCCTTCCCCTAGAAAAAGGCCCGGAGATGGAGGTGACGGAAGAGCTCCACATCGTGGTCTGGGTTGCGTCCACAATTCGCTGCAATTTCTTGCGGATTGGATGGAGATTGTGAATGACCCACGCAGACCATGAATGAGGTGGAGTTTTATATCTGTTTATTTTAAGGGTTTTCAACGTTATGTAATTCTAATGCTAATTTACAGTAAATTATTTGTTGTCATTAAATTACTTTAATATTTATATTAAGTTGTTATTTCACATTTAATTATTTAAATGTTATTTTACATTATGTTTGATAATAGCATTAAATATTTTAATCTAGAATGTAAAATAATGTCAAAATTATTTAATGTACATTAACGTTTAAGTAATTGAATGTAAAATTTTACATTTAAATTAAAATTTAAATATTAATATTAATATACCAAAAATAATTTAAATGCTATTTTATATTCAATTACTTAAGTTATTCTACACTAAATCATTTTAATTTTATTTTATTTTCCACTAAACTAAAATAGTTTAGTCATTATAGAACATACAGTGCCCTCCATAATGTTTGGGACAAAGACCCGGTCATTTATTTATTTGCCTCTGTACTCCACAATTTGAGATTTGTAATAGAAAAAATCACATGTGGTTAAAGTGCACATTGTCAGATTTTAATAAAGGCCATTTTTATACATTTTGGTTTCACCATTTAGAAATTACAGCTGTGTTTATACATAGTCCCCCCCATTTCAGGGCACCATAATGTTTGGGACACATGGCTTCACAGGTGTTTGTAATTGTTCAGGTGTGTTTAATTGCCTCTTTAATGCAGGTAATAGAGAGCTCTCAGCACATAGGCTTTCCTCCAGTCTTTCCATCATCTTTGGAAACTTGTATTGCTGTTTATCAACATGAGGACCAAAGTTGTGCCAATGAAAGTCAAATAAGTCATTATGAGACTGAGAAACGAGAATAAAACTGTTAGAGACATCAGCCAAACCTTAGGCTTACCAAAATCAACTGTTTGGAACATCATTAAGAAGAAAGAGAGCACTGATGGGCAAAGGGACTGGCAGGCCAAGGAAGACCTCCACAGCTGATGACAGAAGAATTCTCTCTATAATAAAGAAAAATCCCCAAACACCTGTCCGACAGATCAGAAACTCTCTTCAGGAGTCAGGTGTGGATTTGTCAATGACCACTGTCCGCAGAAGACTTCATGAACAGAAATACAGAGGCTACACTGCAAGATGCCAACCACTGGTTAGCCGTTAAAATAGTCTGGCCTGGTTACAGGTTGCCAATAAGTAATTAAAAGAGCAACCACAGTTCTGGAAAAAGGTCTAGTGGCAGATGAGACGAAGATTAACACATCAGAGTGATGGCAAGAACAAAGTATGGAGGAGAGAAGGAACTGCCCAAGATCCAAAGCAGACCACCTCATCTGTGAAACACGATGGTGGGGGTGTTATGGCCTGGGCATGTATGGCTGCTGAAGGTACTGGCTCACTTATCTTCATTGATGATACAACTGCTGATGGTAGTAGCATCATTAATTCTGAAGTGTATAGACACATCCTATCTGCTCAAGTTCAAACAAATGCCTCAAAACTCATTGACCGGCGGTTCATTCTACAGCAAGACAATGATCCCAAACATACTGCTAAAGCAACAAAGGAGTTTTTCAAAGCTAAAAAATGGTAAATTCTTGAGTGGCCAAGTCAAATCACCCCGATCTGAACCCAATTGAGCATGCCTTTTATATGCTGAAGAGAAAACTGAAGGGGACTAGCCCCCAAAACAAGCATAAGCTAAAGATGGCTGCAATACAGGCCTGGCAGAGCTTCACCAGAGAAGACACCCAGCAACTGGTGATGTCCATGAATCGCAGACTTCAAGCAGTCATTGCATGCAAAGGATATGCAACAAAATACTAAACATGACTACTTTCATTTACATGACATTGCTGTGTCCCAAACATTATGGTGCCCTGAAATGGGGGGGACTATGTATATTATTGCTGTGTTCTCTACATGGTGAAGCCAAAATGTATAAAAATGGCCTTAATTAAAGTCTGACAATGTGCACTTTAACCACATGTGATTTTTTTCTATTACAAATCTCAAATTGTGGAGTACAGAGGCAAATAAATAAATGATGGGTCTTTGTCCCAAACATTATGGAGAGCACAGTACAACAGTACAGTACAGGAACAGGCCCTTTGGCCCACAATGATGCCAAAACCAACATATCTGTGGAAATGAAGAACTGCAAATGCTGATACATTCATCAGTTCATCAGTCTGAAAGTAAGCATGCAGGTACAGCAGGCAGTGAAGAAAGCGAATGGCATGTTGGCCTTCATAACAAGAGGAATCGAATATAGAAGCAAAGAGGTCCATCTGCAGTTGTACAGAGCCCTAGTGAGACCACACCTGGAGTATTGTGTGCCGTTTTGGTCCCCTAATTTGAAGAAGGACATTCTTGCTATTGAGGGAGTGCAGCTTAGGTTTACAAGGTTAATTCCCGGGATGGCGGGACTGTCATATGCTGAGAGAATGGAGCGGCTGGGCTTGTACACTCTGGAGTTTAGAAGGATGAGAGGGAATGTTATTGAAACATATAAGATTGTTATTGGTGTGTACACGCTAGAGGCAGGAAACATGTTCCCGATGTTTGGGGGGAGTCCAGAACCAGGGGCCACAGTTTAAGAATAAGGAGTAAGCCATTTAGAACGGAGACGAGGAAACACTTTTTCTCACAGAGAGTGGTGAGTCTGTGGAATTCTCTGCCTCAGAGGGCGGTGGAGGCAGGTTCTCTGGATACTTTCAAGAGAGGACTAGATAGGGTTTTTAAAGATAGCGGAGTCAGGGGATATGGGGAGAAGGCAGGAACGGGGTACTGATTGTGGATGATCAGCCATGATCACATTGAATGGTGGTGCTGGCTCGAAGGGCCTACTCATGCACCTATTGTCTATTGTCTATCTCTGTCCCGCCTCCTCCCCTGACATCAGTCTGAAGAAGGGTCTCGACCCGAAAGGTCGCCCATTCCTTCTCTCCAGAGAAGCTGAGTTACACCAGCTTTTTGTGTCTATCATCGGTTTAAACCAACATCTGCAGTTCCTTTCCTACAAATTTTCCGCGCTCCACTGTGAGATCTCCTCAAGGTATGTCTACTTTGAGGAAGTTCTCCTCCTCTCCTCTCCGACAAGAGTTCATCAACATCCTCTCTCACTGGCGCCCCCCCTCTGTGATTCCTCCTTCCCTCTGACTCATATAGCCCTCCTTCCCCTCCCCCTTCCCAGTTCTCCCACCAGTCTTACTGTCTCCGTCTATCTCCGTCCCGCCCACTCCCCTGACATCAGTCTGAAGAAGGGTCTCGACCCAAAACATCACCCATTCCTTCTCTCCAGAGATGCTGCCTGTCCCGCTGAGTTATTCCAGCATTTTGTGTCTACCTTCTCTTTAAACCAGCATCTGCAGTTCTTTCATTTACATTTAATGTTAATACACGGAATTGGGATTTGCAAGTCAAATCAGTAGTCAAATCCCTTCAGCCCACCGGGTCCGCGCCGACCAGCGATTACACGTCATCCCGTGACAAACGCAATATTAGCATTTATTTCAGGAGGACTTGTACACAAAAACAGTGATGTAATGCTGAGGCTCTCTAAGGCGCTGGTCAGGCTGCATTTGGAATATTGTGAACAGATTTGGGCCCCATATCTGAGGAAGGATGTGCTGGCTCTGGAGAGAGTCCAGAGGAGGTTTACAAGAATGATCCCAGGAATGAGTGGGTTAATGTATGATGAGCATTTGTCGGCACTGGTCCTGTACTCGCTGGAGTTTACATAGATACATAACGACAGGTGCAGGAGTAGGCCATTCGGCCCTTCGAGCCAGCACCGCCATTCAATGTGATCATGGCTGATCATCCACAATCAGTGCCCCGTTCCAGCCTTCTCCCCATACCACTTGATTACATTAGCCCTAAGAGCTCTAACTCTTTAGAAAGATGAGGGGGGACCTCATTGAAAATTACCGAATAGTGAAAAGCCTGGATAGAGTGGATGTGGAGAGGATGTTTCCACTAGTGGGAGAGTCTAGGACTAGAGGGCACAGCCTCAGAATTAAAGGTTGTTCCTTTAGGAAGGAGATGAGGAGGAATTTCTTTAGAGGGATGTGAATCTGTGGGATTCTTTGCCACAGACGGCTGTGGAGATTGCCAGATTCTTGATTAGTACAGGTGTCATAGGTTATGGGAAGAAGTGTATTCTGCCATTCAATCATGGCTGATCTATCTCTCCCTCTCAACCCCATTCTCCTGCCTTCTCCACGTAACCCCTGACACCCGCACTAATCAAGAATCTATCTATCTCTGCCTTAAAAATATCCACTGACTTGGCCTCCACAGCCGTCTGTGGCAATGAGTTCCACGTTGATTGCCATTCTGCATTATGTTATTCTAGTTTTTGCTGTCAAGCCACGGGAACAGCAGTCCTCACACTGCCCACATCTGGAGTTGTTGCAGCGGTGATTGACTGGTCCCGGGCGTGGCTACTCGGCTGTAGCCACTTGCACTCCCCCGCAACGTGCAGCATGCACCCCTTGCTGCAGCATGCACCCACTTGCTGCAAGCACCCTCTCAAGCAGCATATGCCCTCTCATGCAAGTATCCACTCAAGAAGTATGCACACCTTGCTGCAGCATGCACCCCCTTGTTGCAGCATGTGCCCCCTTGCTGCAGCATGCGCCCCCTTGTTGCAGCATGTGCCCCCCTTGCTGCAGCATGCGCCCCCTTGTTGCGGCATGCGCCCTGTCATACAGCATGCACCCCCTTGTTGCAGTATGCGCCCTTGTTGCGGCTTGCGCCCTCTCATGCAGCATGCACCCCCTGTTGAAGTATGCACCCCCCTGTTGCGGCATGCACCCCCCTGTTGCGGCACGCACCCCCCCTTGTTGCAGCATGCGCCCCCTTGTTGCAGCATGTGCCCCCCTTGCTGCAGCATGCGCCCCTTGTTGCAGCATGTGCCCCCCTTGCTGCAGCATGCGCCCCCTTGTTGCGGCATGCGCCCTGTCATGCAGCATGCACTCCCTTGTTGCAGCATGCGCCCTTATTGCGGCTTGCGCCCTCTCATGCAGCATGCACCCCCTTTTGAAGTATGCATCCCCCTGTTGCGGCATGCACCCCCTTGTTGCAGCATGCGCCCCCTTGTTGCGGCATGCGCCCACTCATGCAGCATGCACCCCCCCTTATTGCAGCATGCGCCCCCTTGTTGCAGCATGCACCCCCCTTATTGCAGCATGCGCCCCCTTGTTGCAGCATGCACCCCCCCTTATTGCAGCATGCACCCCCCCTTATTGCAGCATGCACCCCCCCTTATTGCAGCATGCACCCCCCCTTATTGCAGCATGCACCCCCCCTTATTGCAGCATGCACCCCCTGTTGCAGCGATGGGCTGCGTGGGTTTAAAACGTTGCATTTACGTGTGTGGAGTTGCGGGAGTCTGCGCAGTGTGTGTGTGTGTGTGCAGCGGCCCGGGACACCTGTCAATCAGCCGCTCCCGGGCGGGCGGGCGGTGCCGACGTGCAACGTTGCAGGTGATGCGGGCGGGCGGGGCAACACTCACTGTGTAACACTGGGCAGGGCAACAGTGTGGGTGCTGGCCGGGGCGGTGCATCGCTTTGCAAGGCTTTGCATCGCTGTGCTGTGCTGTGCAGGTGGGGCATGGCCACGGCTCCAGCCCGGCCTGTCTCTCTCCTGCCCCCGGCATGGCTGCGGGCCGGGCTGCCTCTCCCCACCGCCCCGACACCGACACGGAGCCGGAGCCGGAGCCCCATCACCGCGCACAGTGGCGGCTGCTGGACCAAGGTAACCTTGCACTCATTGCATGTTAGTCCCCTTGCTGCAACAACCCCTGCGACTCTCCCCCAGAGCAACGCATCTTGCATTCTGCACGCTGTTACTCCAGCACTTTGTGTCTATCTCCGGTGTAAACCAGCACCTGCAGTTCCTTTCTCACAGGTGAACACAAAATGCTGGAGTAACTAAGGGCAGGACAGATGGCGTCTCTGGAGAGAAACAGTGTGCGACGACCCTTCCTCACTCACACTTGTAGGTTCCTTGCTACAAATCTTTGTGAGGTTATTTTGCAAAAGGCAGCGCAGACGGTGGGTGGGGTGTTTGGGTGGGTGCTGGCTCGAAGGGCCGAATGGCCTACTCCTGCACCTATTGTTTATTGTCAAAGCAACAGCGAGCTGGAGGCAGCAACATGCAGAGCAATAACATCACCTGCCCATCCACCCCCCCCTCGCGTTACAACTACAGGTATGCACTCGAATTTAGAAGAATGAGAGGAGATCTTATAGAAACGTATAACATTCTTAGAGGATTGGACAGGCTAGATGCAGGAAACATGTTCCCGATGTTGGGGAAGTCCAGAACCAGGGGTCACACAGTTTAAGAATAAGGGGTCGGTCATTTAGGACTGAGATGAGGGAACACTTTTTCACCCAGAGAGTTGTGAGTCTGTGGAATTCTCTGCTTCAGAAGGCAGTGGGGGCCGATTCACTGGATGTTTTCAAGAGAGTTACAGGGATATGGGGAGAAAACAAGAACGGGTTACTGATTGTGGATGATCAGCCATGATCACATTGAAGGGCCAAGAGGCCTACTCCTGCACCGATTGTCTATGTATCTTCTATGTATTAGAGGAGCAAATACCGAGCCTTCACTTCCTGCTCACACGTTGCAACCTCCACAGATGCTGCCTGACCCGCTGAGTTACTCCAGCACTCTGTGAAACGTCACCTATCCATGTTCTCCACAGATGCTGCCTGACCCGCTGAGTTACTCCAGCACTCTGTGAAACGTCACCTATCCATGTTCTCCACAGATGCTGCCTGACCCGCTGAGTTACTCCAGCACTCTGTGATTTGCTCCATCCCTGCACCTGCAGTTCCTTGTGCCCGCTCCAGTAAACAATGTGATGAATGTACTGTTGGTATTTACCGTTGCGTTACCGAGGTTCAGAGTGACGCGTTTGTTTCCATGCTATCCATTAAGTTAGATTATATTACATCAGTCTGAAGAAGGGTCTCAGCCCGAAACATCACCTGTTCCTTCGCTCCGTAGATGCTGCCTCACCCGCTGAGTTTCTCCAGCATTTTTGTCTGATATCTAAGGCAGACAAAAAATGCTATATGAGTACATTCTCAGGCATTCACAAGACCAACAGGTACAACTAGTTGGACAAAGACAAAAATTCCAGAGTGCAGAATATAGCGTTCAAGTGCATTGTTGCCATTGGGTGGGTTGGAAGATTAGGACGACACCCTAACTTCTGGTGGTCAAGGGCTATGGAGACAAGGCAGGAGAAGGGGGCTAGGAGGGAGAGAGAGATCAGTGGCGGAGTAGACTTGATGGGCCGAATGGTCTAATTCTGCTCCTATCACTTCTGAACCTATGAAGTCATACAGCATTGGAAACAGGCCCTTCGGCCCAACATGTCCCCTCTACAGTAGTCCCACACCTGCCTGCATTTGGCCCATATCCCTCTAAACCTGTCTTGTCCACGTGCCTGTCTAAACGTTATGAACTTATGGAAGGTTCTACAATCAAGTCAAACTCGCACAATAGGTAGAGCAAAGGGGAAGATGGGAACCTGAGAGGCAACTGTTTCACACAAAGGGTGGTGGGTGTATGGAACAAGCTGCCAGAGGAGGTAGTTGAGGCAGGGACACTTTTTCACACAGAGAGTTGTGAGTCTGTGGAATTCTCAGCCTCAGGTGGTGGCCGGTTCTCTGGATACTTTCAAGAGAGAGTTAAGGGCCTGCCCCACTTTTTGCACGGCACAACGCGTAAATTATGCGCAAATGACGCCCAAGTGGGACAGGCGCTTTAGACAGAGATCTTAAAGATAGCGGAGTCAGGGAATATGGGGAGAAGGCAGGAACGGGGTACTGATTGTGGATGATCAGCCATGATCACATTGAATGGCTGTGCTGGCTCGAAGGGCTGAATGGCCTACTCCTGCACCTATTGTCTATTGCCTTCTGTGGCAATTAATTCCACAGATTCACCACCCTCTGACTAAACAAATTCCTCCTCATCTCCTTCCTAAAGGAACCTAATTCTGAGCCTATGACCTCTAATCCTAGACTCTCTGACTAGTGGAAACATCCTCTCCACATCCACTCTATCCAAACCTTTCACGATTTGCTGTTTCAATGAGTGTACCCCTCATCCTTCTAAACTCCAGCGGGTACAGGCCCAGCGCCGTCAAACGCTCATCATATAGTAACCCACTCGTTCCTGGGATCATTCTCGTAAACTAATGAAACGAGTATTTGTCACGTGTGGAATAATATCCACCTTTTGTTTGTTTAAAGTAGAGACTGGCCTTGGAAGTTGTTTGAATGTCAGGGTTGGTTGGAGTTGCCAGCACACCTGCCTACAACGTGATCACAGTAGACCTGCCCGCGTGCGGGAGAATCATTGGCACTCTGCCTTCAGTCATTACATTAGGCCGGCACGGTGGTTCCATCCCGACCACGGGTGCTGTCTGTACGGAGTTTGTACGTTCTCCCCGTGACCCGCGTGGGTTTTCTCCGGGCGCTCCGGTTTCCTCCCACACTCCAAATACGTGCAGGTTTGTAGGGTAATTGGCTTCTGTAAATATAAATTGTCCCTGGTGCGTGTAGGGTAGTGTTAGTGTGCGGGGTGATCGCTGGTCGACGAGGACTCGGTGGGCCGAAGGGCCTGATTCCTCGCTGTATCTCCTTGTCTTCATCCTAATCACAAGTCCAGCTGCAAGCTTTGACCTTGAGACATCTTGCATCTTGACCGCCCACCTGGTGCCCGATCCCACCGGTCAGTCTCCACCCCTCCCTGTAAAACCCAACAATGGTGGGGCGGTCAGAACCCGTGACGGACCGAATCTTCTCGGGGAAAGGCTGGGGAACTTCCAGCACTGGCAGAGAGTGAGGTCATCTGTCGGACTACTCTAGAATAGAGTGGACATTCCATGATTTTGATCAATATGTTCAGTTTATTGTCAGGTGTGCCGAGGTACAGTGAAAAGTTGATGTTGCGTGCTCTCCAGTCAGCGTAAAGACTATACAATCAGGCAATTACACACGAGAGACAGGAAACATGTTCCCGATGTTGGGGGAGTCCAGAACCAGGGGCCGCAGTTTTAAGAATAAGGGGTAAGCCATTTAGATGGGAGACGAGGAAACACTTTTTCACACAGAGAGTTGTGAGTCTGTGGAATTCTCTGCCTCTGAGGACGGTGGAGCCGGGTTTGCTGCATGCTTTCAAAAGAGAGCTAGATAGGGCTCTTAAATATTAGGAGATTGAGAGGGGATCTTATAGAAACTTACAAAATTCTTAAGGGGTTGGACAGGCTAGATGCAGGAAGATTGTTCCCGATGTTGGGGAAGTCCAGGACAAGAGGACACAGCTTAAGGATAAGGGGGAAATCCTTTAAGACCGAGATGAGGAAGACTTTTTTCACAGAGAGAGAGTGGTGAGACTGGAACTCTCTGCCACAGAGGGTGGTTGAGGCCAGTTCATTGGCTATATTTAAGAGGGAGTTAGATGTGGTCCTTGTGGCTAAGGGGATCAGAGGGTATAGAGAGAAGGCAGGTACGGGATACTGAGTTGGATGATCAGCCATGATCATATTGAATGGCGGTGCAGGCTCGAAGGGGCCGAATGGCCTACTTCTGCACCTAATTTCTATGTTTCTATAGTGGAGTCAGGGGATATGGGGAGAAGGCAGGAACGGGGTACTGATTGGGGATGATCAGGCATGATCACATTGAATGGCGGTGCTGGCTCGAAGGGCCGAATGGCCTACTCCTGCACCTAATGTCTATTGTCTATTGGCTATTCACGGTGTACAGATGCATGAAGAAGGGTCTCAACCCGAAACGTCCCCAATTCCTTCTCTCCAGGGATGCTGCCTGTCCCGCTGAGTTACTCCAGCTTTTTGTGTCTGCATGATAAGGGAATAGTGTTTAGTGCAAGGTAAAGCCAGCAAAGACCGATCAAGGATAGTCCGAGGGTCACCAACGAGGTAGATAGTAGTTCAGCACTGCTCTCTAGTTGTGGTAGTGGGAAGAAACTGTCCCTGAATCTGAAGGTGTGCGTTTTCACACTTCTGTACCTCTTGCCTGATAGGAGAGGGGAGAAGAGGGAGTGGCCGGGGTGCGACTAGTCCTTGATGATGCTGCTGGCCTTGCCGAGGCAGCGTGAGGTGTAGATGGAGTCAATGGAAGGGAAGGTTACACAAAAAGCTGGAGAAACTCTGAGGGTGCAGCAGCATCTAAGAGGCGAAGGAGATAGGCGACGTTTCGGGTCGAGACATTGGTTTGTGTGATGGTCTGGGCTGCGTCCACTTCACTGCTATCTCTTGCATTTTTGATCAGAACTTTGCAGCCTTTGACCGGTTATTGAGGAGCCAGGGGCACCCTGGACTAGCAGCCAGAGTGTTGTGAACCTGTGGGATTCTCTGCCACAGAGGTCAGTGGAGGCAAGAGAGAGTTACATAGATCTCTTAAAGATAGCGGAGTCAGGGGCTATGGGGACTGTCGGCATCATTAAATTACATATCAGGTCACTGTAAAAGTCGCATTGTGATGACATATTGACGCGCGGTGTCTCCTCAAGGGTCGCATCATTTTTTTTGTCGCCGCTGGATTTTGAAATGTTCAAAATCTTTCGCCGACCCTGATACGTCAGTCAATGACACCAACAGTTGCCACGTGGGACAGTGCCTTTTAGATTTAGCTCTTGGGGCTAACAGAATCAAGGTATATGGGGAGAAAACAGGAACGGGGTACTGATTTTAGATGATCAGCCATGATCATATTGAAGGGCCGATTGGCCTGCTCCTGCACCTAATGCCTATGTATCCATGTATTAGAGGAGCAAATACCGACCCTTCACTTCCTGCTCACACGCTGCAACCTCCACAGATGCTGCCTCCATCTGCCTGACCCGCTGAGTTACTCCAGCACTCTGTGAAACGTCACCTATCCATGTTCTCCACAGATGCTGCCTGACTCCGCTGTCACTATCCAGTTACTCCACAGATGCTGCCTCCAGCACTCTGTGAAACGTCACCTATCCATGTTCCCCACAGATGCTGCCTGACCCGCTGAGTTACTCCAGCACTCTGTGAAACGTCACCTATCCATGTTCTCCACAGATGCTGCCTGACCCGCTGAGTTACTCCAGCACTTTGTGTCTTGTTCGATCCCAGCACCTGCAGTTCCTTGTGCCTCCTCCACTAAACAATGTGATGAGTGTATTGTTGGTATGTTAATGTTGCATGTACCGAGGTCAATGCAAAGCTTTTGTTTGGGCCTATTTTCTATATATATATATATTTATAGAACAATGGGTTGAGGAGCTGGTGGACTGGACGTGCTCTCCAACATGTTCACACACTGGGACTTTGGCATCAAATTAATTGAGTCATCGCCTGGGAGATGATTTATGACTGATGGTAATATCAGATTATTGCCTGTGTGTGACAGGAGCACCTAAACATTGTAGAAGATCGACACAGAGTGCTGGAGTAACTCAACGGGTCAGGCAGCATCTGTGGAGAACATGGATAGGTGACGTTTCATAGAGTGCTGGAGTAACTCAGCGGGTCAGGCAGCATCTGTGGAGAGAAGGAATGGGTGATATTTTGGGTCAATAGACAATAGGTGCAGGAGTAGGCCATTCGGCCCTTCGATCCAGCACCGCCATTCGTGTGATCGTGGCTGATCATCCCCAATCAGTACCCCGTTCCTACTTCCCCCATATCCCCTGACTCCGCTATCTTTAAGAACCCCGTCTAGCTATCTATCTAGCAAAAACATGTCTTTGTGTTTACATGAGAACAGAGACACATAAACAGTCCTTTCAGCCCAACCTGCCCACACTGACCAACTTGGAAACATAGACAATAGGTGCAGGAGTAGGCCGTTTGGCACTTCGAGTCAGCACTGCCATTTAATATGATCATGGCTGATCATCCCCAATCAGTACCCCATTCCTGCTTTCTCCCCATATCCCTTGATTCCGTTAGCCCTAAGAACTATATCTAACTCTCTCTTGAATACTGATAAGGGAATAACGTTTAGTGCAAGGTAAAGCCAGCAAAATCTGATCAAGGATAGTCTGAGGGTCACCAATGAGGTAGATAGTAGTTCAGCACTGCTCAATGTTTGTGGTAGGATGGTTCAGTTGCCTGATAACAGCTGGGAAGAAACTCCCTGAATCTGGAGGTGTGTGTTTTCACACTTCTGTACCTCTTGCCTGATGTGCGAGGGGAGAAGAGGGAGTGACTGGGGAGAGACTGGTCCTTGATTATGCTGCTGGCGTTGCCATGGCAGTGTGAGGTGTCAATGGAAAGGAAGATAGACGCAAAAAGCTGGAGTAACTCAGCGGGACAGGCAGCATCTCAGGAGAGAAGGAATGGTTGACATTTCCGCTCAATAGACAATAGGTGCAGGAGTAGGCCATTCGGCCCTTTGAGCCAGCACCGCCATTCAATGTGATCATGGCTGATCATCCCCAATCAGTACCCCGTTCCTGCCTTCTCCCCATATCCCCTGACTGCTATATTTAAGAGCCCTATCCAGCTCTCTCTTGAGAACCTGCCTCCACTGCCCTCAGAGGCAGAGAATTCTACAGACTCACCACTCTTTTTGAGAAAAAGTGTTTCCTTGTCTCCGTTCTAAATGGCTTACTCCGTATTCTTAAACTGTGGGCCCTGGTTCTGGACTCCCCCAACATCGGGAACATGTTTCCAGCCTCTAGCGTTACAAACCCTTAACAATCATAGTCAAGACCCTTTTTCCGTCTCGACCCGAAACGTCAACCATTCCTTCACTCCAGAGATGCTGCCAGTCCCCATGAGTTTCTCCAGCTTTTTGTGTCTACCTTCGATTTCAACCAGCTTCTGCAGTTCCTTCTTGCACACAAAGTTGGTGATGTTGGCTGCTAGCAATCTGACGTTTTCAACCATGTCTACTTTGCTGGCATCAATGCAAACTGGGCTGTGTGTAAGAAGGGCCTGTCCCACGTGGCGATTTTTTTTCCGGCGACTTTTTTGAACATTTCAAAATCCAGCGGCGACACATGAGGAGATGCCGCGCGTCGATACTGCGTCACGCCGCGACTTTCTCGGTGACCTGATACGTCAGTCAATGATGCCAACGGTCGCTGAATAAATCGGCAAGTGGGACAGGCCCCTTGACACTTCCCTTCCTGAAGCCGATCACTATCTCCTTTATCTTGCTGACATTGAGAGAAAGGTTGTTGTCTCGACACCAGGACAGGAGGTTCAATCTCCTCCCTGTATGCCTTCTCATCATTCGTTCAAGAAGGAACTGCAGATGCTGGGAAATCGAAGGTAGACAAAAGTGCTGGAGAAACTCAGCGGGTGCAGCAGCATCTATGGAGCGAAGGAAATAGGTTTCCTTCGCTCCATGGATGGTGCCGCACCCGCTGAGTTTCTCCAGCAGTTTTGTCTACCTCCGTCTCATCATTATCTGTTATCGGAACCAGATTTTATTCGCCGAGTATGTGTTGCAACATATGAGGAATTTCACCGGCCAGGATTTCACTTATCCGGCCCACAATGGTGGTGTCGTCTGGGAATTTGTGGATTTGTGCCTGTCTGCACAGTGGTGGGTGTACAAGGAGTAAAGACGGGGCTGTGAACGCATCCTTGCGGAGGAGGGCCAGTGATGAGGATTATCGTGGAGGATGATTTGTCCCCTCTCTTCACTGGTTGGGGTCGGTCTGTTGGTCTGGAAGCCGACGATCCAACGGGGAGAATGTGCAAACTCCGTACAGACAGCACCCGTAGTCTGGGTCGGACTCCAATTCTGAAAAATTTAGTTCAACATAGAACATTCCAGCACAGGAACAGGCACTTTGGCCCACAACGTTCAGGTGTCGGGGGTTATGGGGAGAAGGCAAGAGAATGGGGTTAGGATGGAGAGATAGATCAGCCATGATTGAATGGTGGAGTAGACTTGATGGGCCGAATGGCCTAATTCTACTCCTATCACATGACCTATTAAATCTTTCCCCCCTTCACCTTAAACCTATGTCCTCTGGTCCTCGATTCCTCTACTCTGGGCAAGAGACTCTGTGCATCGACCCGATCTATTCCTCTCATGATCTCTGTGAGATCTCCCCTCACCCTCCTGCGCTCCAGGGAACAGAGTTCTTTTGTACACCTCTGTAAGATCGTATCTCCTGCGGCCGTAGAACAATGCAGAAGGTTTGCAGGCTGCATTGTGCTTTGAATATTTGTGATATTACTGTCGCGGGCGTTACTCAGCCAACTTCCTCGTGCAGGGATGATGTCAATCTCACCGTCTCCCCCACCTCTGGAGGGCCAGCGTGAATTGTTGAATAGTTTTAATTTTATTGAATTGAATATGTTTATTGTCACGTGACAAGTCACGGTGAAATTCTTTGCTTGCGAACCTTGCCAAGGTATGCCTATAGCCACTACATAAAGGGTGCTTACATATTAACCCCTTCCCAATTCATTTAAAACGTCACCTATCGTTGTTCTCCACAGATGAGCAATTCACAGGTGGATTTGCAGAAATCTAATTGTTATTTTCTGCTTTGCACTTTCCCTGGCAATGAACGATGGCAATAACAGATCGCCAGTTATGTAAGAATTGTTAAACATTTAGTTTAGAGATACAGCGTGGAAACAGACCCCTCAGCCCACCGAGTCTGCACCGACCAGCGATCCCCGCACACTGACACTACCCCACGCGCACTGGGTACAATTTACTATTATACCAAAGACAGGTGGACACAAAATGCTGGAGTAACTCAGCGGGACAGGCAACATCTCTGGAGAGAAGGAATGGGTGACGTTTCGGGTCGAGACATGATCATATTGAATGGTGGTGCTGGTTTGAAGGGCCGAATGGCCTCCTCCTGCACCTATTTTCTATGTTTCTATGAGACCCTTCCATAGGTCTGAAGGTCATCCATTCCTTCCCTTCAGAGATGCTGCCTGTCCCACTGAGTTACTCCAGCATTTTGTGCCTATCTTTGGTTTAAACCAGCATTTGCAGTTCCTACTGGCATCATACCATTATACCAGGCCAATTAACCTACAAACACTATCCCACACACACTAGGGACAATGTACATTTATACCAAGCCAATTAACCTACAAACCCCCACGTCTTTGGAGTGTGGGAGGAAACCGGAGCACCCGGAGAAAACCCACGTGGTCACGGGGAGAACGTACAAACCCGTACTGACAGCGCCCGTAGTCAGGATGGAACCCAGGTCTCTGGCGCTCTAGGCTACTTGGCTCGGTAAAATCATAGAAAATAGGTGCAGGAGTAGGCCATTCGGCCCTTCGAGCCTGCACCGCCATTCATTATGATCATGGCTGATCATCCAACTCAGTATCCTGTACCTGCCTTCTCTCCATACCCTCTAATCCATTTAGCCACAAGGGCCACATCTAACTCCCTCTTAAATATAGCCAATGAACTGGCCTCAACTACCTTCTGTGGCAGAGAATTCCACAGACTCACCACTCCCTGTGTGAAAAATGATCTTCTCATCTCGGTCCTAAAAGATTACCCCCTTATCCTTAAACTGTGATCCCTTGTTCTGGAGTTCCCCGACATCGGGAACAATCTTCCTACATCTAGCCTGTTCAACCCCTTAAGAATTTTGTAAGTCTCTATAAGATCCCCCCTCAATCCCCTAAATTCCAGCGAGTACAAGCCGAGTCTATCCAGTCTTTCTTCATATGGAAGTCCTGTCATCCCAGGAATCAGTCTGGTGAACCTTCTCTGTACTCCCTCTATGGCAAGAATGTCCTTCCTCAGATTAGGAGACCAAAACTGTACGCAATACTCCAGGTGTGGCCTCGCCAAGACCCTGCACAACTGCAGTAGAACCTCCCTGCTCTTGTACTCAAATCCTTTTGCTATGAATGCCAACATACCATTTGCTTTATTCACAGCCTGCTGCACCTGCATGCTTACTTTCAATGACTGGTGTACCATGACACCCAGGTCTTGTTGCATCGCCCCTTTTCCTAATCGGCCACCGTTCAGATAATAGTCTACCCTCCTGTTTTTGCCGCCAAAGTGGATAACCTCACATTTATCCACATTATACTGTATCTGCCATGCATTTGCCCAGTCGCCCAACCTATCCAAGTCACCTTGCAGCCTCCTAGCATCCTCCTCACAGCGAACACTGCCCCCCAGCTTAGTGTCGTCCGCAAACTTGGAGATGTTGCATTCAATTCCCTCATCCAGATCATTAATATATATTGTAAATAGCTGGGGTCCCAGCACTGAGCCTTGTGGTACCCCACTAGTTACTGCCTGCCATTCTGAAAATGACCCGTTTACTCCTACTCTTTGCTTCCTGTCTGGCAGCCAGTTCTCTATCCACATCAATACTGAACCCCCAATACCATGTGCAGGTGTTGAGGTGCCTGATGAATCCATTGCTGGGTCAGGATGGGGTGATGTCAAAAGTATTATAATGTGACAAACTGGGCAAGTCCCACCTGCCTGCATTTGGCCCATATCCCTCGAAACCCTTCCCATCCATTCATCTGTCCAAATGTCTTTTGAAGTTGTAATTGTATAGTCCCTAGAGCTTCCTCCAGCAGCTCGTTCCGTACACCCACCACCCTCTGAATGAAAACGTTACCCCTCGGATTCCTATTAAATCTTTTCCCCTTCACCTTGATCCTCGATTCCCCTACTCTGGGCAAGAGACTCTGGGCATCTACCCGATCTATTCCTCTCATGATTTTGTACACCTCTATATGATCATCCCTCATTCTTCTGCGCTCCATATAAGATTGTTAAGGGTTTGGACAAGCTAGAGGCAGGAAACATGTTCCCGATGTTGGGGGAGTCCAGAACCAGGGGCCACAGTTTAAGAATAAGGAGTAAGCCATTTAGAATGGAGACGAGGAAACACTTTTTCTCACTGAGAGTGGTGAGTCTGTGGAATTCTCTGCCTCAGAGGGCGGTGGAGGCCGGTTCTCTGGATGCTTTCAAGAGAGAGCTAGATAGGGCTCTTAAAGATAGCGGAGTCAACGGATATGGGGAGAAGGCGGGAACAGGGTGATCATTGGGGATTATCACATTGAATGGCGGTGCTGGCTGGAAGGGCCGAATGGCCTACTCCTGCACCTATTGTCTATTGTCTATTGAATAGAGTCCCAGCCTACTCAACCTCTCCCTGCAGCTCACACCCTCTAGTCCTGGCAACATCCTGGTAAATCTTCGCTGCACCCTTTTCCAGCTTGACTACATTGTTGACAGATTGGACCGTTGGCATTTTGTTTACACTCCAGCAAATAAATCACCGAGTATAGATTTTATTACCGGGTTTAATTTCTGAGAATCACTCGACAAATGATTCATTCTGTTTGGTTTGCTTTCAAACATTCCAATAAGTTGAACGAATTATTCAGCCCTTGGGACCTTTAGAGATACAGCACGGAAACAGGCCCTTGAGGCCACCGGGTGCGCACCGACCAGCCACGCACACGCACACGCACGTCTTTGGAGTGTGGGAGGAAAGGAAAGATCTCTGAGTTCACCCACGCAGGTCACGGGGAGAACGTACAAACTCCGTACAGACAGCACCCGTAGTCGGGATGGAACCCGGGTCTCCGGCGCTGCATTCGCTGTAGGCAGCAACTCTACCGCTGCGCCTCCGTGATTTAGACTGTGAACGGGAAAAACTCCCTGTAAGTGGCAACCCCATTAGACCGAGCGGTAAAGAAGGCGTACCTTACGCTTGTCTCCATCGGTCGGGCCGTTGAGTACAAGAGTCAGGAGGTCATGATGCAGCTCTGTAGGACTTTGGTCAGGCTGCGTCTGGAGTATTGCGTGCAGTTCCGGCCGCCCCCATTACAGGAAGCATGTGGGGGTTTTGGAGAGGGTGCAGACGAGGTTTACCGGAATGATGCCGGGATTTGAGGGTTTCAGCTACAGGGAGAGGTTGCACAGACTTGGATTGTTTTGTCTGGAACGCCGGAGGTTGAGGGGAGATGACAGAAGTGTATATAATTACGAGTGGCATAGATAGGGTAGACAGTCAGAACCTTTTTCCCAGGAAGGAAACATCAAAGACTGGAGGACATAGCTTTAAGGTGAGAGGGGCAATGTTTAAAGGAGATGTTTTTTTTTTACAGAGAGGGCTGTGGGTGCCTGGAATGCGCTGCCAGGGGTGGTGATGGAGGCAGGTACGATAGTGGTGTTTAAGAGGCTTTTGGATAGGCACATGGATATGCAGGGAATGGAGGGACATGGGTCACGTGCAGGCAGAGGAGAGGTGGTCTTGGCATCGTGTGCGGCTCGGACATTGTGGGCCGAAGGGCCTGTTCCAGTTCTGTGAAGGAACTGCAGATGCTGGTTTACATTGAAGATAGATACAAAATGCTGCAGTAATAGTAATAGGAGAGAGATAGTATTGGGTAGACTGATGGGACTGAGGGCTGATAAATCCCCAGGGCCTGATGGTCTGCATCCCAGGGTACTCAAGGAGGTGGCTCTAGAAATCGTGGATGCATTGGTGATAATTTTCCCATGTTCTATAGACTCAGGATCAGTTCCTGTGGATTGGAGGGTAGCTAATGTTATCCCACTTTTCAAGAAACGCAGGAGAGAGAAAACAGGGAATTATAGACCAGTTAGCCTGACATCCGTGGTGGGGAAGGTATCCAAAAATGTTGAAGGCAGGTGCAAAAAGCTGGAGTAACTCAGCGGGTCAGGCAGCATCTGTGGAGAACATGGATAGGTGACGTTTCACAGAGTGCTGGAGTAACTCAGCGGGTCAGGCAGCATCTGTGGAGAACATGGATAGGTGACGTTTCACAGAGTGCTGGAGTAACTCAGCGGGTCAGGCAGCATCTGTGGAGAACATGGATAGGTGACGTTTCACAGAGTGCTGGAGTAGCTCAGCGGGGTGAGTGTTATCGAGGGGATGGTGACTATTCTGTGTTCTGTGGTGTGTGCCACACTAACGGTAATCCTCTCTCTCCCACAGTGCTGTGTGCGGAGCGAGTGGGCCAGATGACGAAAACCTACAATGACATCGACGCGGTCACACATCTACTGGAGGAGGTAAGTGGCTTCTTTACAACAAGCCTGCTCCTGCTCACGTTATAGAGTCACACAGTGTGCAAACGCCAATATACCCACCCCGACCAACATGCCCCATCTGCACTAGTCCCACCCGGACCAACATGCCCCGTCTACACTGGTCCCACCCGGACCAACATGCCCCATCTACACTAGTCCCACCCCGACCAACATGCCCCATCTACACCAGTCCCACACCGACCATCATGCCCCATCTACACCAGTCCCACACTGACCAACATGCCCCATCTACACTAGTCCCACACCGACCAACATGCCCCATCTACACCAGTCCCACACTGACCAACATGCCCCATCTACACTAGTCCCACACCGACCAACATGCCCCATCTACACTAGTCCCACCCCGACCAACATGCCCCAGCTACACTAGTCCCACACCGACCAACATGCCCCATCTATACTAGTCCCACCTGCCCACACCGACCAACATGCCCCATCTACACTAGTCCCACCCCGACCAACATGCCCCATCTACACTAGTCCCACACCGACCAACATGCCCCAGCTACACTAGTCCCACCCGGACCAACATGCCCCATCTACACTGGTCCCACACCGACCAACATGTCCCATCTACACTAGTCCCACCCGGTCCCAACATTCCCCATCTACACTAGTCCCACCGTGACCAACATGCCCCATCTACACTAGTCCCACCCGGACCAACATGCCCCATCTACACTAGTCCCACACCGACCATCTACACTAGTCGCACCCCGACCAACATGCCCCATCTACATTAGGCCCACCCCACCAACATGCCCCATCTACACTGGTCCCTCCCCGACCAACATGCCCCATCTATACTAGTCCCACACCGACCAACATGCCCCATCTACACTAGTCCCACCCCGACCAACATGCCCCAGCTACACTAGTCCCACACCGACCAACATGCCCCATCTATACTAGTCCCACCTGCCCACACCGACCAACATGCCCCATCTACACTAGTCCCACCCCGACCAACATGCCCCATCTACACTAGTCCCACCCCGACCAACATGCCCCATCTACACTAGTCCCACCCCGACCAACATGCCCCATCTACACTGGTCCCACACCAACCAACTTGTCTCAGCTACACTAGTCCCACTTGCCTGCGTTTGACCCATATCCCTCTAAACCTGTCCCATCTTGACCATACGTCACAAGAACAGTATTAGGCCATTCAGCCCATCGAGTCTGCTGCACCATTCATTCATGTCTGATCTATCTTTCTCTCTCCCATTCTCCTGACTTCTCCCTGCAACCGTTTATACCCTTCTAAATCTAGAACCCCTGTCAAATCTCCACTTTACATCCACTACTACCCACGTCCCTGTCCAAATGTCTTTCAACTGTTGGGATAGTCCCAGCCTCAACTACCTCCTCCGGCAGCTCATTACATCCACCCACCACCCTCTGTGTGAAAACGTTACCCCTCGGGTTCTTATTAAATCTTTTCCCCTTCACCTTGAACCTATGTCCTCTAGTCCTCGATTCCCCTACTCTGGGCAAGAGACTCTGTGCATCTACCTGATCTATTCCTCTCATGATTTTGTACACCTCTATAAGATCTCCCCTCATCCCCCTGTGCTTCAGGGAATAGAGACCCAGCCTGCTCAACCTCTCCCCTTCTTTCCTCAAAGTTCCAAAGACGTACAGGTTTGTAGGTTAATTGGCTTCTGTAAAAATTGTAAATTGTCTCTAGTGTGTGTAGGATAGTATTAATGTGTGGGGATCGCTGGTCGGCACGGACTCGGTGGGCCAAATGGCCTGTTTCCACAGTGTATCTTGAAAGTAAAGTCTAAACAGCACAGGAACAGGCCCTTCGGTTCGTGCTGGACCTGTTGCCTGGTTTAATTAATCACCTCTGCCTGCACGTGATACATGTCCCTCCATTCCCTGCATATCCATGTGCCTATCCAAAAGTCTCCTCCACCACCACCCCTGGCAGCGCGTTCCAGGCACCCGCCACCAATCTAGATTTTATATCCACAGATGCTGCCTGACCAACTAAGTGTTTTGCGCCATTGGTCCTTGTCTGAACAATATTGTCCCACTGGCCACGAGATTCAGACTGCGCTGTGTTGTCTGAAGATGCTTAGTTTAGTTTATTGTCACGTGTACCGAGATACAGTGAAAAGCTTTTACCATAGACAATAGGTGCAGGAGTAGTCCATTTGGCCCTTCGAGCCAGCACCGCCATTCAATGTGATCATGGCTGATCATCCCCAATCAGTACCCCGTTCCTGCCTTCTCCTCATATCCCCTGACTCCGCTATCTTTAAGAGCCCTATCGAGCTCTCGAAAGCATCCAGAGAACCGGCCTCCCCCGCCCTCTGAGGCAGAGAATTCCACAGACTCACCACTCTCTGTGAGAAAAAGTGTTTCCTCGTCTCCATTCTAAATGGCTTACCCCTTATTCTTAAAGTTCTTACCACAGTTCTGGGGCCCCTGGTTCTGGACTCCCCCAACATCGGGAACATGTTTCCTGCCTCTAGCGTGTCCAAGCCCTTAACAATCTTATATGTTTCAATGAGGTCCCCTGCCATCCTTCTAAATTCCAGAATATACAAGCCCAGCCGCTCCAATCTATCAACATATGACGCTTTTGTTGCGTGCTATCCAGTCAGCGGAAAGACAATACATGATTACAACCGAGCCGTTCACAGTGTACAGATACAGAATAAGGGAATAACGTTTAGTGCAAGGTAAAGGCAGCAAAATCCGATCAAGGATAGTCAGAGGGTCACCAATGAGGTAGATAGTAGTTCAGGACCGCTCTCTGGTTGTGGTAGGATGGTTCAGTTACCTGAAAACAGCTGGGAAGAAACTGTCCCTGAATCTGGAGGTGTGCGTTTTCACACTTCTGTACCTCTTGCCCGATGGGAGAGAGAAGAGGGAGTGGCCAGGGTGCGACTGGTCCTTGATGATGCTGCTGGCCTTGCCGAGGCAGCGTGAGGTGTAGATGGAGTCAATGGCAGAGATGCCAACTGGTACGGATTTCCCGTAATTTCTACGGAAAATTGGCCAATTACGGGCGGTACGATTTTCATACCATAAATCCCGGATTTTGCCGATTTTAAGTTAGCACATACTTGTTGTGTGTGTTTGGGAGTGTGTGAGTGAGTGTGTGTGTGTGAGTGTGTGAGTGCCAGTGATGGAAATGGGGGGGTACGCAGAGGGACGACGTTCTCCTACGTTCCAGTTTCCATCCTGTGCATGAATTCTCAGCTTTATCCTGCGCTACTTAATCCAAGGACGAGCGAAACAATCGGACAAACGGGCGAAAGGAATGATCAACGATCATAGATGACATTTCGGATTGAGACCCTTCTTCAGACCGTCAGGGGAAAGAGGAAACAATAGATATAGATGGCACTAAGGACAAACAAATGGAAGATATGCCTCCCGTTTCCCTTTCCCTTGATTGTCAGTCTGAAGAAGGGTCTCTGCCCAAAATGTCACCTATTGCGCTCTACGATGGTTGCTTTCGTCCGTCTGTCCATGCATTCACTCACTCTTGGTGCCGGCGCTTCTCCGCTCAGACTCCGACACACACACACACGCAGATCGGCGCGGGCCGGGACCAGGAGCAGGGTGCAGGATGACATCAAATGGGTGGCAGCTATAGAAAAAGTACGGAAATTATAAGGGGGGGGTGGGGGGCTGGGGTGGCTCAGTGGGACGGGCACCGGCTCTGGGGAGTGGATGAGTTTTCTGGTCGAGATCCTTCTGCAGATAATCACAAGTACTCTCACCGACGAGAGTTCAGTTCAGTCTGAAAAAGAGTCTTCTCTCCAGTCGCTGCCTGTCCCGTTGAGTTACTCCAGCTGTTTGTCTAACTTAAATTTCAAGAGTTAAATAAAAAAACACAGAGTGCTGGAGGAACTCAGCGGGCTTCGCGGCATCTGTGGAGGGAATGGATTATGAGTTGTTTCGGGCCAGGGTTTCTTCTTCAA
Source organism: Okamejei kenojei (assembly GCA_035221665.1). Lineage (NCBI taxonomy): Eukaryota > Metazoa > Chordata > Chondrichthyes > Rajiformes > Rajidae > Okamejei > Okamejei kenojei. The sequence goes on from CM069132.1 coordinate 162,359,374, forward strand.
TAGGAAGGAACTGCAGATCAAAGATACTAGAGCGGATACTAGTATCTTTGCTGCAGATCAGGCATGATATTCTTCCGATTTAAATCGTAATTTCGATTTTATTGTTTTCCTATTTTTATTTTTCGCGCCCGATTATTTGGTGGCCAATCAACGACTGTCTCTAAGGGGGTTGCGTCCAATCACCGACCAGCTACCCTTAAAATTCCCGTCCAATCAATAAATCGGTCTCCTCCCGCCCAATCAGCCGCCGTCTCCAAGGGCATTGTGTCCAATCACATAATGCGCTGGTCACTTGGCAGCCAATCAGACAGTCTCCTAGGGGCCTTTTGATCAATCACCGACCTGCTTCCCTCACTAAAGCAGACGATGGCTGCAGCCAACACACACACACAGACAGACAGAGACAGAGTCCCCCCCCCCCCCCCTCCTTCCCAACCTCAGCTTCACGGACCCAGAGTACCCTTAGTTCCTAAACCCATTTCCATCACTGGAGTGTGTGTGAGTGTGTCTGTGTGTGTGTGAGTGTGTCTGTGTGTGTGAGTGTGTCTGTGTGTGTGAGTGTGTCTGTGTGTGTGAGTGTGTCTGTGTGTGCGCGTATATTAAAGGTGCAAGAATGCCGCAAAAGTCTATAGCAACATATCAAGACATATTGATAATGAACTCGTTCATCCAGTCTTTCAATAGAGCATTTTCAATGGTGAGTTAATACATGTTTATGTAATACCAACTAATGAACATACAGGTATGTTAATGTTAACATTATGCGCTATCGCTTGCCTGTGGGAGCCGCGCTTGCCATCATGCAGAAAAAAAATTGCTTCGCGCAAAGAATTACTGATTTTGTCTCCAAATTACTGATTTTTAGCCTTATGATTACTGATTTGTGCTCTGGAAGGTTGGCATCTCTGCAATGGAAGGGTGATAGACATAAAAAGCTGGAGTAACTCAGCGGGACAGACAACATCTCTGGAGAGAAGGAATGGTTGACGTTTCAGGTCGAGACCCTTCTTCAGACCTTCAGTGTCACCAAGGGTCTCTACACAAAGTGTCACCCATTCCTTCTCTCCAGAGATGCTGTCTGTCCCGCTGAGTTACAGCAGCATTTTGTGTCTACTCCATCATGCTTCCTGAAGTCATTAATAATAATAAAATTAATAAACTATTTTGGACTTGGAGTCCAGACAAGGGACAAGATTACATAAAAAATATATTGCATATAAAAACACCATAAAATACATATAAAATCTTAGTATATCACTTAATTAAGCATCATAAGTGATATACAAAAAAACACAATACATGATTTCAAATCCAGAATGAAAAATAAAGATCAGTGTTCTACAATGAGAGAACGATACCAGTGTCTCCACAGCTGGGATTGGTAGCGTGTAGTGCTAAACCTTATGTTTGACAAGGCTACGATAATCACATTTTTAGAGTCTTTTATCCTGCTAATGAATTCTGATACAAAAGGAGTGGCAAACTATTAACCAATCATAGGTACACAAAAATGCTGGAGAAACTCAGCGGGTGCAGCAGCATCTATGGAGCGAAGGAAATAGGCGACGTTTCGGGCCGAAACCCTTCTTCAGAGTTTATTAACCAATCATTATGGTTGACCATACATTCAGCTTATTTGCATTAACAATTCAACTAAATCCTTTGCAGGGTTTCGGCCTGAAACGTTACCTATCTCCTTCGCTCCTTAGATGCTGCTGCACCCGCTGAGTTTCTCCAGCATTTTGTGTACCCTCGACTTTCCAGCATCTGCAGTTCCTTCTTTAACACAAATCCTTTCCATTGATTGACAACATGTTTAGTTACATGATTTTCCCTTTTCCGGCCCCTTTACAGCCTTCATCCCCACTGTGGTGTTCTTCAACCTCTTTGCTCAAAATCATTTTATTTCAATAAAGTAAAACCACAGATATAAAACTAATTCCCAGAGACCACCTGTCAGAATACGCACATCATACAGCAATCACACAATACATACACACAAAACATATTTTCTCTTTTGGAAAATAAAGTTATTTCTAAAACTTCAGATTCTAATCAAATCTAATCAATAACAATACACTTCACAAATGATTTCCTTACAACTACATAGTTAAAATACAGTTACTTATGGATTACAAAGATTAAATATGAGTTTTGCCCCATTCTTACAAAGTGGTAAGAACTTAGGTTATTTCTAATCACACTATTCCCAACTCCAAGCACACAAAGGCCATATACTTGTCACACTTGATAAATTATAAATGTTTCTTACCAAGCTCGGGTCAAGTTTCATTCTGAATTATAACCTCCCCCTTGCTCATCTCTGGAGGAAAGGAATGTAAGGCCTTTTTACAACTTCTTACTAATAGCATTCCACACAGCAATTTGAAGATTACTATATGCAGACCACAATCATTTAGCTTAGATCAAAACAGAATTACTTTCTCAGTCTTCTATAAACATAAGAAATCACCCTTATACAAAGGTCACACAACCATCACCTATGCCTTATCTCTTATCCCAACATAAATACATTTAGACAGCACAAGCCAAATCACAGAATATTATCTCGCCTTGGTGCCTATGACCCAATATAGACAACCATAAATCCTCTTTGTAACACACTAGAACTCAGAGATGTGTCACAAAGAAAGAACAAATGGTGCTCATGTCCTGGGAAGAGACCCCATTAACAACCAACACTCTAAACACCAACCTAAACCAAATACAACTTCTGACAGCATGATTCTTGGTTCAAAGCAATAAATAAAGATATGCCTATTCAGATCAACATTTCCATGTTATGATAAGCCACCTGTTCTCCTGGGTGTGTTTGTTGTACTTTATGTTTTTGTGGAGACATGTATCTCTGAAAGCCCCAACTCCAAGCCCTTCTCTTGCAAGTTCCTCACACAGAAACCACAATTCGAGCAATTTTATTCTGTAATATTTCCTCATTCATTCCAGAGTCTCCGTGCCTGTCAATGCCATTACCCCACAGGCATTGAGCTTCAGACTCTCTGGGCTGTGTAGGGTGGAGATTTGAGTCTGTGCACTGTTTACACGTCACAGTGAACTATGTTTACATACTGTGTTGCGCTGCAACAAGTGAGAATGTCATTGTTCTATCTGGAACACACGACAATAAAACATTCTCGACTCTTGCCTCTCTTGGCATGATGTACGGGGAACGCTGGGCTAAGTTGTTTCGTCTCCCCAGCCACGCCTTCTACACAACCTCACTCCCCACCTGTAGAGAAGGTACACAGACACCTTAAAGTCTTCACTACTTTATTAAGCATACATTATATATGGCCCTGGCTGTACGTGGTCTGTCACGATCACTAGAGAGCAAGCTAGGGGTGTGTGGGTTGCAATTATACTAACTGGTGGGGGAGTGGTTAGCATGGACATCGTTACTATCAATTAAAGGGGTACACACATATCATCTACATCCTTCCTCTACCAAAACAAGCAGTGAGTGACAGGGTGACCACGTCTCATGCGCCCAGGTGAGTGCATACATAAAGCACAGGGATACAGGATCACACGTAATCGCCGTAACGGACCGCGGCCCGACCAGGGCGACCAGACCGGGTCCGCACCTCGCCATCATCTTCTTCCCTGACGGGAACAAGCGGGGATCTGCAGGGGCATGGTGGGGGCTACAGACAGGAGAACCCCTGGGCGACGAAGGCATCGGGCGGACAGCGAAGAGAAGTGCGAGGAAGCCGGAGAAAGCGGGACCGCAGCCGGGAGGCGTTCAGGAGGAGGACGAGGAGGTTGGCCCCAGAGGAACGGGCAAAGCCAAAACAAAAACAGGGCCGGCGACAGTGGCAGCGGGGGGCATACGGAGCCGCCGGGGGAGGGAGAGGCTCGTTCACGAGCCGGAGATGCTGGCGGACGAACGGCGGTACACACCCTTCCGTCGCGGTTGACAGAGGTACGAACGAGGGGAACCGGCAGAACCGACGACCACGGCCAGCCCTGGAACGGCCAGAAGAGGACCAAACATAGGGACGACCTGGGCAGGGAGGAAGAGGGCGGAGGACACGGCAGGACCTGTCTTGTGGGAACGCTTCTGGATACTGTGTTTTTTGGCAATGCTTTCCGGACCAAGGCAGGTTTAAAGACGGAGGGGACAGGACTGCTGAGACACCGGACCGTGGGCCTCGTGACTCGGACATGATTCTCTGAGTCCGGGGAGCCCAGGCATGTCCCGCGGGAGATGTTGCGGAGGTTCAGCAGGGCCAGGTAGATGTTTGAGCGGGATAGGCGACAACGTTCCAACAATCCTTTAGCACTGCGACCGCGCGCTCGGCCAGTCCATTGCTCTGTGGGTATTCCGGCTGCTGGTGTAATTGACGAAGGTTCCATCGTTCAGCAAAAGCGCGGAACTCGGCACTGGTGAACTGGCTGCCGTTGTCCGACTGCAGGCTGGCCGGAGACACGAAGGTGGCAAAGTGGCAGCGCAACTTCTCGATGACCGCTCCTGGAGGAAGAGAGGGAGTGGAGCTGGTCAACTTCAAACCAGCTGGAGTAAGAGTCGACAAGCACCAGGAAGTGCTTTCCGTGCCACTCGAAGATGTCGGTTGCTAGCGCAGACCATGGCAGGATCACAGCACTTCTGGCTGCTGCAGGAGCGGCTGCCGCTGTTTTCGTGGAGCGAGGCAGTTGCAGGTAGGGCACTCGGAGACCCTATCCCGGAAGTACGAGGCATGTCAGGCCAGAAGAACTGGCTCTGAGTGAATGGAAAGCGTCGCCTCGCCCCGGGATGGCCAGATTGAGCGGTCTCGAAGTATTGTTTCTCGTTAGTGCTTTCGGGCACCACTACCTTGTGCCCCTTCACAATCACACCATCACAGCAGCACCAACTCGTCACAAACCAAGAAGTAAGGCACCGCTGCGGCCGGCAGGGAAGAACGCGTCTGGCCAAACCTGCCTGATGATCGCGGCCAGCTGCTGTAGCGAAGCGTACTGCCCGCCGTGTGCTTGCCAGGGACTGCAACTGACCGGAGGGCAACGAAGTTCACGCCCAGGCAACACCATCAGATCGGACGTCTCGTACGGATGCTGGGTTGTGGATGAGAGAGGCGGCCCCGAGACAGCGTGTCCGCAACAACCATGGTCCTTGCCCTTGCGATAAACCACCGTGAAAGTGAATGCGTTGTAGCTGGAGCATCATGCGCTGGAGCCGGAGAGGAGGCCATGTGGTATCGGCTTGTTGAGGATGGTCACCAGAGCTGGTGGTCCGTCTCGACAGTGAAGCAGTTGCCCAGGAATAGTCTTTGAATTTGGAGCAGGCAAAGGCAACCAGCCAGCAGTTCTTTCTCAATCTGGGCATAGTGTTGTTTAGCGGTCGTCATTGTGCGGGATGATCGGACTTTACTGGCTTTACCTTGCACTAAACGTTATTCCTTTATCCTGTATCTGTACACTGTGGACAGCTCGGTTGTAATCATGTATTGTCTTTCCACTGACTGGTTAGCCCGCAACAAAAGCTTTTCACTGTACCTCGGTACATGTGACAGTAAACTCAACTAAGCTTTGTTTTGCATGCTATCCAATCAGATCAGATAATACTATACATAACTGCAATCCAGTCAAACTCCAGTACAATAGACTTTAGACGCACAGCGCGGAAACAGACCCTTCGGCCCACCGAGTCCGCATCGCACGGTGATCCCCACACACTGTCCCACACACACTGGGGACAATTTACAATTTTACCAAAGCCAATTAACCTACAAACCTGCACGTCTTTGGAGTGTGGGGGGAAACCGGAGCACCCGGAGAAAACCCACGCAGGTCACGGGGAGAACGTACAGACTCCGTACAGACAGCGCCCGTGGTCAGGATGGAACCCGGGACACTGGCGCTGTGAGGCAGCGACTCTACCCCTGCGCCACCGTGCCGGCCCTGTTTAGATAAAGCAAAGGGGGAGATACAGAGCGCAGGATATAGTTCTCAGCATTGTAGCGCATCAGTTCCACAGACTCTACCCCAATGTGCTGGAGTAACTCAGCGGGTCAGGCAGCATCTGTGGAGAACAAGGATAGGTGACGGTTCACAGAGCCATTGGTTCAGTGAGCAGCTGACCAGTGTGTGTTTGCTGTGACTTGTTCTGGGTAATGAATGACTGGTGTAACTGCGGGGGAGAGAGGCGTCATTAATGTGTGTGTTTATGGGCCAGTTAGTGATGAAGCTGGGGAAACAATGGGCTGGTAACCACGGAGGCACTTTGCATGCGGTGGGACTTTGGCCACCACGCTGTGTGGTGGAGGCTCCGCATGTCACGGCACGCCCACTGTGTGTGTGTGTGTGTGTGTATGTGTGTGTGTGTGTGTGTGTGTGTGTGTGTGTGTGTGTGTGTGTGTGTGTGTGTGTGATGTGTGTGTGTGTGTGTGTGTGTGTGTGTGAAGTGCGTGTGTTATCTATATGTATGTGTCTCTGGAGTTTAGAAGGATGAGGGGGGATCTTATGAAACACATAAGATTATTAAAGGATTGGACACGCTAGAGGCAGGAAACCATGTCCCAGATGATGGGCGAGTCCAAACCAGGAGGGCCACAGTTAAGATAAGGGTAAGCCATTTAGAACGGAGGAATGAGGAAACACTTTTTCACCCAAGAGTGCGAACTGTGGAATTCACTGCCTCAGTAGGGGCGGAGGAGGGCCGTTCCTGCAGAGCTTAGATAAGGGCGCTTGAAGATAGCGAGTCAGGGGATATTGGATAAGCATGAGAACGGGGAACTGATTGGGATGATCAAGCCGTGTTCACAGTGAATGGCGGTGCTGGCTCGAAGGGCCGAATGGCCTCCTCCTGCACCTATTGTCTATTGTGTATCTGGGAGACATGACAATAACACACTCTTGACTTGAGCTCTTATGCATCTTGATCTTGTTGACTTTACTTTAGACGTTAGAGATACAGTGCGGAAACAGCCCCTTCGAGTCCGTGCTGACTAATGATCCCTGTACATTAGCACTATCCTACAAACACGAGGGACAATGTACACCTCTATAAGATCCCCCCTCCTTTGACTGGTAATTTTTTGGGTCACAATGCTTAACAATGGTATTTTATCCATTTAATGTTTTATTATAATAAATGTTTTATGAGTCATACGTACTGTCATGTATGTCATGTTGTTACTTGTGGGCGGAGCGCCAAGGCAAATTCCTTGTATGTGAATACTTGGCCAATAAACGTACTTACTTACTTACTCATCTCACTGCGCTCCAAGAGTAGAGTCCCCGGCCCTACACATCCTCTCCCAGATAGAGATCCTCCAACCATTCCGCTTTGGCGGAAGTTCTTCCGATTTTTCCATCCACAATTCCGAATTCCAATTTTTGTCTCAATATTCCCGAGAAAAAAAATCGGAAAAAAAACACACAAAACTTTCTATGTGATTCTTTTTTTTCCGATTTTTTTTCTCGGAATATTAGACAAAAAAATCGGAATTGGATGGAACGGCATTGGAGCGTCTAGACTCAGAATCGCAGGGGAGAAGTAGGAGTGCGAGCAGGTGTCAACCGGGAGGAGGGTGGCGAGGGAAATCAACGATCATCCCGTGGGTAAGTAAGCCAAACTACTCATTTATCACTTCAGGGGCAGGGAAGAGGCGATGAGGGTGCAGGGAGAGATGGATCCGGCTCCAGGCGCCCAGACGGGCAACACTCACCGGTCGACCCACCTCAGCGCCACTCGCCCGCCGCCGCCGCCGGGACTGTCACCCGTGAGTGACCGCAGAGAGTCGAGCGTCAGGGTATCGTGTCGGGGCCAGCCCTTTCCCTGCCTCACCAACACTCACAAAACTGAGAGTTGACGAAGAAACTGCAGATGCTGGAGATCGAGGGTTACACAAAATGCTCGAGAAACTCAGCGGTGAGCAGCATCTAAGGACGAAGGAGATATGCGACGTTGTTGGGTCGAGACCCTTCTTCAGACTGAGAAGGGTCTCGACCACCGAAACGTCGCCCCCATCTCCTTCGCTCCTTAAGATGCAGCTGCACCCGCTGAGTTTCTCCACATTTGTTGTACCCCCTGAGGTCACTTTCCCCCCACCACTGAACGTCACGAACCACCGCCCCTTACTGACGTTCACGTGCCCCGCCCTCACTGACGTCAGACTAAAGATTCCGATTTTTTCAAATCTCACGTTGGCAGGTATGCTCTCCCTGCAGCTCACAAGACCCTTAGTCCCAGCAACCATCCTCGTAAAGTGTGGTTTTTCACAACACTTTGCACGACTTAGGTTGGCATGAGGGACAATTTTTACAATTAATTCCAAACCTGCTCATACAGCATGGAAAGAGGCCCTTCGGCCCACTGAGTCCATGCTGACCATCGATCATCCGTTCACACTAGTTCTATGTTATCCCACTTTCTCATCCACTCCCTACACACTAGGGGGCAATTTACAGAAGTCTGAAACGTCGCCTATTTCCATCGCTCCATAGATGCTGCCTCACCCGATGAGTTTCTCCAGCATTTTTTGTCCGACTTCGATTTTTCCAGCATCTGCAGTTCCTTCTTAAACCTGATCACAGTGAACCTGATCTAGAATTTAGAGGATTAAGGGGGAATCTTATAGAAACTTACAAAATTCTATATTTTGGAGAGTGGTGAATCTGTGGAATTCTCTGCCACAGAAGGTAGTTGAGGCCAGTTCATTGGCCATATTTAAGAGGGAGTTGGATGTGGCCCTTGTGGCTAAAGGGATCAGGGGGTATGGAGAGAAGGCAGGTACAGGATACTGAGTTGGGTGATCAGCCATGATCACATTGAATGGCGGTACTGGCTGGAGGGGCTGAATGGCCTGCTCCTGCACCTATTGTCTATGTTTCTGTGCGTCTTCTGCCGCCGTTGGAGTCACGATGTTCTCTCCGATCCGTTGGACAGAAAGAGCGGGACCTGGAGTTGGCAGCTCGCATCGGACAGTCGCTGCTGAAGAAGAACAAGACGCTGACGGAGAGGAACGAGCAGCTGGAGGAGCAGGTGGACAACGTCCGAGAGGAGGTACGTGGCCACACCGCACCCCCCCCACGCACCCTCATCTCCACGTGGAGGAAGCACCCAAGACCGTCACACAGTGCTGGAGTAACTCTGTGTCAGGCAGCATCTCTGGAGAAAAGGAATGGATGACCTCAAGAAACATCACCCATTCTTTCTCTCCACAGATGCTGCCTGACAGAGTTACTCCAGCACTCTGTGAAACGCCACCTATCCACGTTCTCCACAGATGCTGCCTGACCCGCTGAGTTACTCCAGTTTTCTGTGTCTATCGTTGGTTTGAATCGGTGTCTGCACATGATGCCAAGACGAACTCCAGCTGCACTGGGCCTGTACTCGCCGGAGTTTGGAAGGATGAGGGGGAGACCTCATCGAAACTTACCCAATAGTGAAAGGCTTGGATAGAGTGCATGTGGAGAGAATGTTTCCATTAGTGGGAGAGTCTAGGACCAGAGGGCACAGCCTCCGAATAAAAGGACGTTCCTTTAGGAAGCAGATGAGGAAATTATTTTGTGAGAGGGTGGTGAATCTGTGGAATTCATTGCCCCAGACGGCTGTGGAGGCCAAGTCAGTGGTTATTATTAAGGCAGAGATAGATGGATTCTTGATTAATACATTGTGATCTCTACCCCCTCATCTCTACCCCCATCTCCCCCCCCATCTCTGCCGCCCCAACTCTCCTGCCCCACCCATGCCCCCCCACTCTGCCCCCTCATCTCTACCCCCCCTCATCTCTAACCACCCCTCATCTCTACCCCCCCCCGCGAATCTCCTAACCCCCCCACCTCATCTCTATACCCCCCTCCTACCCCCAACTCTATACCCCCCACTACCCCCCTACCCCCCACATCTCCTACCCCCCTCATCTCACCCCCCTCATCTCCTACCCCCACAAGCTCTAACCCCCTCACATCTCAACTCATCTCAACCCCCCCCCTACCCCACTCATCCTCTACCCCCCCTCATCTCTACCCCCCTCATCTCTACCCCCCTCATCTCTACCCCCCTCATCTCTTCTACCCCCCTCATCCTACCCCCCTCATCTCTACCCCCACATCTCTCACCATCCCCCTCATCTCTACCCCCACGCATCTACCCACCCTCATCTCTACCCCCATCACCCCCCTCACTCTACCCCCCCTCATCTCAACTCCCCCCCTCATCTCTACGCCCCCTCATCTCTACCCCCCTCATCTCTACCCCCCTCATCTCTACCCCCCTCTATCTCTACCCCCCTCACCCCCCCTGCTCTACCCCCCCTCATCTCTACCCCCGCATCTCCCCCTCAACTCTACCCCTTCTCTAACCCTCTCATCTCTCTCACTCTACCCCCTCATCTCTACCCCCCTCATCTCTACCCCCTCACTCTACCCCCCTCATTCTCTACCCCCCTCATCTCTATCTCTACCCCCTCATCTCTACCCCCCTCATCCTTACCCCCCTCATCTCTACCCCCCTCAACTCTACCCCCCTCATCTCTACCCCCCTCATCTCTACCCCCCTCATCTCTACAATCTACCCCCCCTCAATCTCTAACCCCCCTCATCTACCAACCCCCCTCATCTCTACCAACCCCCCTCATCTCTACCCCCCTCATCTCCCCCCTCATCTCTACCCCCCTCATCACCGCCCCTCATCTCTACCCCCTCATCTACCCCCCTCATCTCTCTCCCCCCTCATCTCTACCCCCCTCACCCCCCTCATCTCTAACCCCCCTCATCTCCTACCCCCTCATCTCTACCCCCCCCTCACCCATCACTACCCCCCTCATCTCTACCCCCCTCATCTCTACCTACCCCCCTCATCTCTAGCCCCGCCTCATAAACCCCCCTCTCTCTCTCTACCCCCTCATCTCTACCCCCCTCTTCTCTACCCCCCTCATCTCTACATCTCACCCCCCGCATCTACCCCCCTCAACCCCCTCTCACCCCTCATCCTACACCCCCCTCTGCGCTACCCCCCTCATCTCTACCCCCCGCCAGCCCCCACCTCATCTCTACCCCCCTCATCTCTACCCCCCTCACTACCCCCCTCATCTCTACCCCCAGCTCACCCCCCTAACCCCCTCATCTCTCACCTCATCTCTACCCCCTCATCTCTCTCAACCCCCCTCATCTCTACATCACTACCCCCCTCATCTCTACCCCCTCATACTCTACCCCCCCCCCCATCTCACCCCCCCCTCAGCTCTACCCCCGCATATCTACCCCACCCCCCTCTCTATTCCCCCCCCCATCTCTACCCCCCCATCTCTACAACTCATCCCCCCCCTCATCTCTATCGCTCTACCAACCCCCCCCATCTCTACCCCCCCCATCTCTACCCCCCCCTCTACGCCCCTCATCTCTACCCCCCTTCTCTTATAGCGTACCCCCCCACCCCTCTCATCCTACCCCCCCCCATCATCGAACCCCACTTCCCCCATCTCTACCCCCCATCTACCCCCCGACTACCCCCAGGCTCTACCCCCCATCTCTACCCCCATCTCTACCCCCCAGCTCTACCCCCCATCGCTATCCCCCCCCACTCTAAACCCCCCCCATCTCTAACCCCCATCTCTACCCCCCAGTCTATACCCCCCATACCCCACTCTACCCCCCATCTCTAACCCCCCATCTCTACACCCCCCAGCACACCCCCCCCACCATCTACCACACCATCTCTACACCCCATCACTCGCTACCCCCCCACATCTCTACCCCCACACTCTACCACCCCCCATCTCACCCTCCATCGCTCTCACCACCACCCCACTCTTCTCCCCCATCTATACTACCCCCCCAGCTCTACCCCCCATCGCACCCCCTCCCCAGCTCTTGCCCCCCCCCCATCTCGGCCCACCCCCACTCACCCCCCCCACGCTACACCCCCCCCCACTATGCCCCCCCACTCCCACACCCCCCACAACTCCCCCCACACCCGGCCCCCCACGCCCCCCTCGCCCCCCCGCCCCCCGCCCACCCCCCATCTCTGGCCCCCCCCCTCCCTCTCCTGCCCCCCCCCCAACCTCTGCCCCCACATCACAGCCCCCCCGATCTCTATCTCTGCCCCCCCATCCCTACAAGCCACCCCCCTTCCATCATGCCCCCCCATCTCTGCCCCCCCCACTGCCCCCCCATCCTGCCCCCCCTCTCTGCTCTGCCCTCCCCTCTACTGCCCCCCTCCATCTCTGCCCCCCCCATCTCTGCCCCCCCCCATCTCTGCCCCCCCTCATACCTCTGCCCCCCATCTCATGCCCCCCCCATCTCGGCCACCCCCCATCTCTGCCCCCCCCCATCCTGCCCCCCCCCATTCTGCCCCCCCCATGCTCCCCCCCCTATCTCTGCCCCCCCATCTCCTGCCCCCCCACCATCTCTGGCCCCCCCCCATCTCTGCCCCCCCCATCGCTGGCCCCCCCTATCTCTGCAATCCCCCCATCTCTGCCCCCCCCATCTCTGCCCCTCCCCCATCTCTGCCCCCCCCCATCTCTGCCCCCCCCCCATCTCGCCCCCCCATCTCTGCCCCCCCCATCTCTGCCCCCCCATCTCCCCCCCCCATCTCTGGCCCCCCCACCATCTCTGCCCCCCCCATCTCTGCCCCCCCCATCTCTGCCCCCCCCATCTCTGCCCCCCCCATCTCTGCCCCCCACTCTGCCCCCCCCATCTCTGCCCCCCCCCATCTCTGCCCCCCCCCATCTCTGCCCCCCCCATCTCTGCCTACCCATCCCAAAAATGAGATATAAAAAATCTAGAATGAAAAAAATGATAGGAAAAAAATGAGAGAAAAAAAAGGGGGGGGGGGGGGGGGGGGAAAAAAAAAAAAGGGGGGGGGATAAATGAGAGGAAAAAAAAATGAGAGAAAAAAAATAAGAAAAAAAATGAGAGGAAAAAATGAGAGGAAAAAATGAGAGAAAAAAAAAAAAGAGAGAAAAAAAAAAAAGAGAGAAAAAAATGAGAGAAAAAAATGAGAGGAAAAAATGAGAGAAAAAAAAATGAGATGAAAAAAAAATGAAGCTTCCCCCCCCCATCTGAAAAAAAAAATAAGGAAAAAAAATATATGAAAAAAAATTAAGGAAAAAAAAGATAGAAAAAAAAAATGAGAGGAAAAAAATTAGAAAAAAAAAATGAGTGAAAAAAGAAATGAGAGAAAAAAAATGCCCACCCCCAGAAAAAAAAAATGAGAGGAAAAAAAATGGATAGAATAAAAAATGAATAATAAAAAATCTCTCAGCTATCACTGAGATGAAAAAAAATATATGAAAAAATTAAGATCCTCTCTCCCCCAACTCTCTCTATATATCCCCCAATGCGCTCACTATATAACAACAATATATCTCTCCTCTCTCCCCATCTCTCTCTCCCCCCCCATCTCTCTCCCCCCCATAGAAAACTGTCTCCCCGCCAAAAAATGTTTCCCACATGATGACTTAGCTCTCTATGAAGGATAGCTGCTCCAGTTCTAAAAGCCACGCCGCGCTAGGATGAGTGAGAACCACTCCAGCCCCCCCCCCCCGTGAGTGGCCCTGGGGAGCAGGGGGTTGGGGCAGAGAGAGAGGGGGGGGAGAGAGAGGGGAAGGTTGTGGGAGAGTGGTTTGGGGGGAGGGGGGGGTGAGGGGGAGTATGCTGTGTGATGACCCCTCTCTGTGGTGGGTGGGGGGGGATACAGTGATTCACTGACCCGTGTACAGAGGGGCAATGCAGCGTCTCACGCTACCTCAGTACACATCACAACTAAACCAAAGATGGAATGGATGGTGAGGTGGTTTGTGTTTTGGTCTCCGGCTCGTCTCTCTCTGGATACAAGGTCTTGGCACAGTGACGCAGCGGGTAGAGCTGCTGCCTCACAGCGCCAGAGACCCGGGTTCAGTCCTGAATACGGGTCGAGTCATCGAGTGATACAGTGTGGAAACAGGCCCTTCGGCCCAACTTGCCCACACCGGCCAACATACCACATCTGCACCAGTCCCACCTGCCTGCGCTTGGTCCATATCCCTCCAAACCTGTCCTATCCATGTGCCTGTCCAACGTTGGGCTAGTCCCAGCCCCAACTACCTCCTCCGGCAGCTCGTTCCATACACTCACCAGCCTCTGTGTGAAAATGTTACCCCTCAGATTCCTATTAAATCTTTTCCCCTTCACCTTGAACCTATGACCTCTGGTCCTCGATTCCCCTACTCTGGGCATCTACCCGATCTATCTGTGTGGAGTGTGTACGTTCTCCCCGTGACCGCGTGGGTTTACTCCGGGCGCTCCGATTTCCTCCCACACTCCAAAGACGTGCAGGTTTGTAGGTTAATTGGCCCTCTGTAAAATTGAAAATTGTCTCTCGTGTGTGTAGGATAGTGTTAGTGTGAACGGGTGATCGCTGGTCGGCACGGACTCGGTGGGCCGAAGGGCCTGAGGCTGTGGAATCTGTGGAATTCTTTGCCACAGACGGCTGTGGAGGCCAAGTCAGTGGATATATTTAAAGCAGAGATAGATAGATTCTTGATCAGTGCGGGCGTCAGGGGTTATGGGGATAAGGCAGGAGAATGGGGTTAGGAGGGAGAGATAGATCAGCTGTGATTGAATGGCGGAGTAGGCTAGATGGGCCGATTGGCCTAATTCTGCTCCTATGACCTTGTGACGGGATGAGTTGTGTGTGCAGGTTACGCAGGAACGAGTCTGCGGTCTCCGTACCAAACTGCTTCCATCTCGACTCCCTGCAGAAGAAGCTGAAGGATCTGGAGGAGGAGAACGTGGTCCTCAGAACCGAGGTGAGCCAATAAACCGTGCCATGTTTTATTGCCGTGTGTCCCAGATACACCAGTGACATTCTTCCGTGGAGCAGCTCAACACAATATGTAAACATAGTACACAGTGAACACCAAAAGCAACAAAACACCTCCCTCCAACCTCATCTACTGCACCCACTGTTCCAGGAGTCAACTTCTGTACATCGGCGAGACCAAGCGCAGGCTCGGCCATCGCTTCACTACGCTCAGTCCGCCTGAAACGACCTGATCTCCCGGTTGCTGACCACATCTTCCCATCCCCTCCCCTGTCTGCTTTCCGCAGAGACCGCTCCCTCCGTAACTCCCTGATCATTTCGTCCCTTGCCACCCGAACCACCGAACCACCCCCTCCCCGGGCACTTCCCCTTGCAACCCGCAAGAAAATGCTACACTTGTCGCTTTACCATCCCCCCTCGACTCCATCCAAGGACCCAAGCAGTCTTTCCAAGTGCGGCAGAAGTTCACCTGCATCTCCCTCAACCTTTTATTCATCTATTGCTTCCGCTGCTCTAGGTGTGTCAAACTGCTCAACATCGGTGAGACCAAGCATAGGCTTGGCGATCGCTTTGCCCAACACCTCTGCTCGGCTCGCAATATCCAACCTGATCTCCCGGTGGCTCAGCACTTCAACTCCCCCTCCCATTCCGAATCCGACCTTTCTGTCCTGGGCCGCCTCCATGGCCAGAGTGAGGACCACCGTAAATTGGAGGAGCAGCACCTCATATTTCGCTTGGGTAGTTTGCACCCCAGCGGCATGAACATTGACATCTCTAATTTCAAATAGCCCTTGCTATCCCTCTCTCTCCATCCCCTCCCCCTTCTCAGTTCTCCCCCGGTCTTAGTGTCTCCGACTACATTCTATCTCTGTCCCGCCCACTCCCCTGACATCAGTCTGAAGAAGGGCCTCGACCCGAAACGTCACCCGTTCCTCTCTCCAGAGATGCTGCCTGACCTGCTGAGATACTCCAGCATTTTGTGTCTACCTTCGATTTTACCGGCATCTGCAGTTCTTTCCTACACAAAAAAAGCTCAGTAAATATATAGGATGTGCAGGAAGGAACTGCAGGTGCTGGTTTACACTGAAATTAGACAGAAAATGGCTGGAGTAACTCAGCAGCTCAGGCAGCATCTCTGGAGAAAAGAAACGGGCAAAGTTTTGGGTCAAAAACCTGAAGGGTCTCGACCTGAAACGTCACCTATCCATGTTCTCCACAGATGCTTGCAGACCCGCTGAGTTACTCCAGCACTCTGTGAAACGTCACCTATCCATGGTTCTCCCACAGATGCCTTACCTGACCCTGAGTTACTCAGCACTCTGTGAAACGTCACCTATCCATGTTCTCCACAGATGCTGCCTGACCCGCTGAGTTACTCCAGCACTCTGTGAAACGTCACCTATCCATGTTCTCCACAGATGCTGCCTGACCCGCTGAGTTACTCCAGCACTCTGTGTCTATCTTCCCCGGCACGGTGGCGCAGCGGTAGAGTTGCTGCCTCACAGCGCCAGAGTCCCGGGTTCAATCCCGACTACGGGCGCTGTCTGTACGGAGCTTGTACGTTCTCCCTGTGACCTGCGTGGGTTTTCACCGAGACCTTTGGTTTCCTCCCACAGTCCAAAAACGTACAGGTTTGTCGGTTAATTGGCTGGGTGTAAAATGTAAAGATTGTCCCTAGAGGGTGTAGGATAGTGTAAGTGTGCGGGGATTGCTGGTCGGTGCGTTCCGGTGGGCCGAAGGGCGTGTGCCTGCGCTGTGTGACTCTGCGATACTATGTCCAGATTGTTAACGTGATGAACTTGATCTGTCCCGTCAGACGTGCCACCTCCAGACTGAAACTACCTCATACGAAGAGAAGGAGCAGCAACTGGTGAACGATTGTGTCAAGGAGCTACGTACGTTATCAGTAATGCCATCAGTTTGTGTTCATATCATGTACATATGATGAGAGAATGGGTCGACTGGGCTTGTATTCACTGGAATTTAGAAGGATGAGAGGATATCTTAGAGAAACGTATAAAATTATTAAGGAATTGGACAGGCTAAATGCAGGAAAAAATCCAGAGTCGTCACATTTTATGAATAAAGGGGTAGGCCATTTAGGACTGAGATGAGATTAAGGGCGGTCACAGTGGCGCAGCGGTAGAGTTGCTGCCTACAGCGAATGCAGCGCCGGAGACCCGGGTTCAATCCCGACTATGGGTGCTGTCTGTACGGAGTTTGCAGGTTCTCCCCGTGACCTGCGTGGGTTTTCACCGGGTGCTCCGGTTTCCTCCCACACTCCAAAGACGTGCAGGTTTGTAGGTTAATTGGCTTGGTAAATGTAAATTGTCCCCAGTGTGTGTGGGATAGTGTTAGTGTGCGGGGATCGCTGAGGAATGAGGAAATACTTTGTCACCCAGAGAGTTGTGAATCTGTGGGATTCTCTGCCACAGACGGCAGTGGAGGCCAATTCACTGGATGTTTTCAGGAGAGAGTTAGATTTAGCTCTTTGGGTTAACGGCATCAAAGGATATGGGGAGAAAGCAGGGGTACTGATTGTGACGATCAGCCATGATCATATTAAATGGCGGTGCTGTCTGGAAGTGCCGATTGGCCTCCTCCTGCACCTATTGTCTATGGATGCAGTGTGCTGGCAAGAGTTCAGGACATGTACGTTCCGTTAGAGCCAAGGGCACGGCAGAAAAACGTGAGGAGGTTTAGCTGACGAGGGAAGTTCAGGCTTTGCTTCTTATTCATACGTGATAGGAGCAGAATTAGGCCATCAATCATGGCTGATCTATCTCTCCCTCTCAACCCCATTCTCCTGCCTTCTCCCCATAATCCCGGACAACCAAATCTGTCTGTCTCTGCCTTAAAAATATCCATTGACTTATGGCTGATCATCCACAATCAGTACCCCGTTCCTGCTTTTTCCCCATATCCCTTGATTCCTTAAGCCCCAAGAGCTAAATCTAACTCTTGCAAAGTGACGAGTGGAAAGGCTTGGGGGCTGTGCATAGATTGTGCAGTGGGGGGAGGGGGGAGTGGAGGGGAGGGAGTGGGGGGGAGTGGAGTGGGGGGAGGGGAGGGGAGGGGAATGTGTCCCTCTCTGCCCCGCGGCATTGTTCTGGCTGAGTGGACGTGCTTAACCGTTACTCCCGTGCCGTTGCCAGGAAATTCCAACGTGCAGCTGGTGGCGTTAGCGGATGAGCTGGCCAAGAGGGCGGAGGATGGAGCGCGGCAGCAAGAGGAGATTACGCACCTGCTGTCCCAGATCGTGGACCTCCAGCGCAAGACCAAGGGCGTACGTGACCGACGGAGCCCAATCCCCAACACGGCTCAACACACAGTCTGGTTCAGTGTCGTGTAGAGTCTACCGTGCTGTGTAGAGCAGTGTGTACTTGTCCACACCGGCCAACATGTCCCATCCACAATGCCAAGGCCGTACGTGACTGAAGGACCCACTGTAGCCTCTCCCCAACACCAGCTCAACACACACTGTAGTTCACAGTCGACAGTGCAGTGTCGTTTGGCGTAGTTTAGTTTTCGTTAGTTTGGCTTACTTTATTTCAATGTAGTTCAGTGTAGTTTGGCTTGGTCATAGATCGATACAGTGTGGAAGCAGGCCCTTCGGCCTGACTTGCCCACACCGGCCAACATGTCCCTGCTAGAAGACCAAGGTCATAGGTCAGTCACTGCCACTTCTCCCCCTCACGGGCTGACCACAGTGTAGTTTAGCTCCATTTTAGCTGTAGCACACTGCAGCTTGTTTTGTTTAGCTAACACGGTGGCGCAGCGGTAGAGTCGCTGCCTCACAGCGCCGGAGACCCGGGTTCCATCCTGACCACGGGTGCTGTCTGTACGGAGTTTGCACGTTCTCCCCGTGACCTGCGTGGGTTCTCCCCGGGTGCTCCAATTTCCTCCCACATTCCAAAGACGTGCAAGTTTGTAGGTTAATTGGCTTTGGTAAATTGTAAATTGTCCCCAGTGTGTGTGGGATAGTGTTGGTGTGCGGGGATCGCTGGTCAGCGTGGACTCAGTGGGCCGAAGGGCCTGTTTCCGCGCTTTATCTCTAAAGTAAAGTAAACTCAACAGACACAAAGTGCTGGAGTTGAATAGAATTGAAGAATTCCTTCTTCATTAGTAGAACCCGAAACGCCACCCATTCCTTCGTTCCACAGATGCTGCCTGACCCGCTGAGTTACTCCAGCACTCTGTGAAACGTCACCTATCCATGTTCTCCACAGATGCTGCCTGACCCGCTGATTTACTCCAGCACTCTGGTGAAACGACACCTATCCATGTTTCCCCACAGATGCTGCCTGACCCGCTGAGTTACTCCAGCACTCTGTGAAACGTCACCTATCCATGTTCTCCACAGATGCTGCCTGACCCGCTGAGTTACTCCAGCACTCTGTGAAACGTCACCTATCCATGTTCCCCACAGATGCTGCCTGACCCGCTGAGTTACTCCGGCACTCTGTGCGTTCACTAGGTGAGAGCAGGCTGGTTGCGTTGCTGTGATTTTGCTGAATGTTTTATCTGCTCTACAGTACGGAGTGGAGAACGAGGAGCTGAATCAGCACCTGCGTGCGGCCAAAGATGCCCAGAGACAGCTGACCGCTGAGGTAGGCAACCCTCTGCCCACCTCCACACTCTCACCTCTTCACCTTCACAAGTGATAGCAGAATTAGGCCATTCGGCCCATCAAATCTACTCCACCGTTCAATCATGGCTGATCTATCTCTCCCTCCCAATCCCATTCTCCTGCCATCTCCCCATAACCCCTGACACCCGCACTAATCAAAAATCTATCTGTCTCTGCCTTAATAATATCCACTGATTTGGCCTCCACAGCCGTCTGTGGCAAAGAATCCCACAGATTCACCACCCTCTGACTAAAGAAATTCCTCCTCATCTCCTTCCTAAAGGAACGTCCTTTAATTCTGAGGCTGTGACCTCTGGTCCTAGACTCTCCCACTAGTGGAAACATCCTCTCCACATCCACTCTATCCAGGCCTTTCAATATTCGGTACGTTTCAATGAGGTCCCCCCTCATTTTTCTGAACTCCAGCGAGTACAGGCCCAGTGCCGTCAAACGCTCATCATTTGTTAACCCACTCATTCCTGGGATCGTTCTTGTAAACTTCCTCTGGACCCTCTCCAGAGCCGGCACATCCTTGCTAAATCTGCGACAAGTGTATTGGCAGCATTGAAACTTACCGAATTCTGTTGCTTTTTATGAGTATGGCTTTATGGCAAATCAAGTTCCTCGTCTGTTGCAAAACATACTTGGCCAATAAAGCAACAGAACACAAAGTACATTTTAACATAAACATCCACCACAGTGACTCCTCCACATTCCTCACTGTGATGGAAAAATTCTATTTTGTTCTCCCGCGGTCGGGGGCCTCGAACCTTCCGCCGACGGTGTGATCTTGGCTCCCGTAGCCGGCGTTGTTTGGGCCCTCGCTTCGGGGCTGATCGGACATTCTGCTTCTTGGAGCTCCCGACATCAGCCTCGACCCGAGACTGCGAGCTCCTCGATGGTGAAACCTGCAGGCTGCGGTTGGAGCGTGGATCCCAGGCAAGGGCTCAGCTCCGATGGTAAGTCCACGGCCCTGCGGTGGGGCTCAAAGTCAGTCCCGAGCCAGGCCGCCAGCTCCACGAAGTTAGGCCGCAGAACGACCAGAGATACGACTCGGAAAACAATCGCATCTCCGGCAAAGCGAGTGATTGATAAAAGGTTTCCCCCGACCCCCTCCCCCTCCCCCACATAGAATAACAGAGAACAGTAACACAAACTTAAAACACGCTGAAAACGTCAAAACAAAGACGAAAAGCCAGGCAGGCTGTTGGCGAGGCGGCCATCGCCCCCTGGTGCTCTATGTTTGCAGTGCGGTGTTGCTGAGCTGTGGTGTTTCTGTCCACAGCTGTGTGAGCTGGAGGACAAGTACGCAGAGTGCATGGAGATGCTGCACGAGTCACAGGAGGAGATCAAGAACCTGCGCAACAAGTCCATGCCCAACAGCACGCCGCGCCGATACCACTCACTTGGCCTCTTCCCCCTGGTACGTCAGCCAGCACCACGCTCCCCCCTCACGCAGCCCCCCCCTCACGGCCCCGCCCTCACACTCACCGGCCCCCCCTCACGCAGCTCCCCCGCTCACGCAGCCTCGACGCGCCCCCCCTCACGCAGACCCCCCCTCACGCAGGCCTGCCCCCCCTCACTCAGCACCGCAGCCCCCCCTCACGCAGCCCCTCTCCGCAGCACCCCCCTCACAGCAGGCCCCCCCTCACGCGGCCCCCCCCAGCTCACGCAGCCCAGCCCCCCTCTCACGCAGCCCCCCCTCACACAGACCCCCCCTTCCCCCCCCACGCAGCCCCCCCTACACGCAGCCCCCCTCACGCAGCCCCCCCTCACGCAGGCCCCCCTCAACGCTCCCTCCCACACCAGCCCCCCCCCTCACAGCAGCCCCCCCCTCACACAGCCCCCCCTCCACTCACGCAGCCACCTCACGCAGCCCCCCCCTCCCCCCTCACGCAGCTCCCCCCTCACGCAGCTCCCCCTCAACGCAGCTCCCCCCCGCACTGGCCCCCCCCACAACACGTTAGCCCCCCTCACACAGCCCCCCCCTCACACACCCCCTCACCAAAAGCAGGCCCCCCCCCTCCACACAGCTCCCGCTCACCGCCCCCCCACGCAGCAGCCCCCTACCCAACCCAGCCCCCTACACACTCCCCCTCACCAGCCACCCCCCTCACACTGCGCCCCCTCCCACCCCCCTCCCCACCAACCCCCCCCTCACCCACCCCCCTCGACCCACCCCCCCCACCCCCCCTCACCCACCCCCCCACCCCACTCCCCCCACACCCCCCTCAACACCCCCCCCCTCAACCCCCCCCACCCCCCCCCTCACCCCCCCCCACCCCCCCCCTTCAAACCCCACCCCCCCCCCTCACCCCCCCCCCCCCTCACCCACCCCCCCACCCCCCTCACCCACCCCCCACCCCCACCCCCCACCCCAGCCCCCCTCACACCACCCAACCCCCTCACCCACCCCCCCCTCCCCCCACCCCCCTCCCTCACCCACCCCCCCTCCCTCACCCTCCCCCCCTCACCCACCCACCCACTCCACCCCCCCCATCCCTCCTCACCCACCCCCCTCCCACCATCCCTCCTCACACCCCCACCCCCTCACCCACCCACCCCCCTCACACACTCATCCACCCACCCCCCTCACACACCCCCCTCACACCACCCACCCCCCTCACCCACCCAACCAGCTCACCCACCCACCCTCAAAGCCTCCAATTCAACCAACCATCCCTTCAACCCACCGCCCCACCCCCCACCCCCCTCCTCACCACCCACCCCCCCTCACCCACTCCACGCCCACCCCCCCCCTCACCCCACCCACCCCACCCCCCCCCCCTCACCCACCCCACCCCCTGCCCCCCCTCACTCTCCCCTCCAATGTTAATGTCTGCCTGTAGGAAGGAACTGCAGATGTTGGTTAAAATGCTGGAGTAACTAAGCGGGACAGGCAGCAGCATCTCTGGAGAGAAGCAATGGGTGACGTTTCAGGTCGAGAAGGTCTGAAGAAGGGTCTCGACCCAAAAGGTCACCCCTTCCTTCTCTCCGGAGATGCTGCCTGTCCCGCTGAGTTACTCCAGCTTTTTCTGCCCATTACTATCTACCTCATTGGTGACCCTCAGACTATCTGTCCGGCCCGGTGGCGCAGCGGGTAGAGCTGCTGCCTCCCTGCGCCGGAGACCCGGGTTCCACCCCGACCACGGGTGCTGTCTGTACGGAGTTTGCACGTTCTCCCCGTGACCTGCGTGGGTTTTCTCCGGGTGCTCCGGTTTCCTCCCACAATCCAAAGACGTACAGGTTTGTAGTTAAATTGGCTTCTGTGTAAATATAAATTGTCCCTAGTGTGTGTAGGATAGTGTTAGTGTGCGGGGATCGCTGGTCGGCACGGACTCGGTGGGCCGAAGGGCCTGTTTCCGCGCTGTATCTGAAGTCTAAAGTAAAAACTGAAGCACGGAAACAGGCCCACACCGACCAACATGCCCCATCTACACTAGTCCCAATCTGCCTGCGTTTTGGCCCAAAATCCCTCCCAAATTTTCCCCGCTCCTGAAAAGGATTCTACCGAACCGAAACTCACCCATTCCTTCTCTCCAGAGATGGCAGCCCGACCCTCTGAGTTACTCAGCCATTTTTGTGTCGCCTCTAAACCTTTGTTTTTCCGCGAGGACTCCCTGGCGCTGAGATCGAGGGATCGATTCGAAAGAGCTGCAGAAGGACCTAACGCGCGGCACATGGAGCAGAAGTACGGTCCCAAACCCAGTACAGTGTAGATTGTAGTCACGAGTACTTGCCTCTCTCTGCTCCCACTCCAAGGCAATCATCAACACCGCTTCGTTATTTACAACGCCTTGCATCTAAAGTGTTAGATTCATAGAGTGATACAGTGGTGGAACAGCCCTTCCGCACAATTTGCCCACAACGTCCCCATCTACCATAACGTCCCACCTGCCTGCGCTTGGTCCATATCCCTCCAAACTGTCCTACAACATGTTACATGTCTGAAGAAGGGTTGTCGGCCTGAAACGTCGCGCTATTTCCTTCGCTCCCATAGATGCTGCTGCACCCCAAGTTTCTCCAGCATTTTTTACTACCTGTCTAATTGTTTGTTAAAACGTTGCGATAGTCCCCACTCACTACCACCTCTGGCAGCTCGTTCCATACACCCACCACCTCTCTCTGTGTAAATGTTACCCCTCAGATTCCTATTAAAATTTTCCCCTTCACCTAAACCTAAGGTCGCTCTGTGTCCTCGATTTCCCCTACTCCTTGACATGAGACTCTGTGCATCTGCCCAATCTATTCCTCTCATGATTTTGTAACAACCTCTATAAGATCCCCCTCATCCCTCCTGCGCGTCCAGGGAATAGAGACCCAGCCTGCTCAACCTCTCCCTGTACAAGATCCAAGTGTCCCGATTCGCCGTATTTTGTCCCGGCGAAATAACCTTGTTTACGTGTTCCGGCACGCCAAACATGCTGTTACGGAACACCGCCGTGCCGGTGTTCCTCCCGCTGGTGAACGCGCGTCGGCCATTGCCCCCGGATGCCAGCCCGTTCAGCTCGCAGCCACAGGCCACGGGGGCCAGAGCCCGGGCGGCGCGGCCGCGCGATCAGCGGCACTTTTCTTCTTGCGCCAGCCGGCCGTCTCGCCAGGGCAGCCCCATCACCGGGCCTCGACACCCCACCCATTGCGCAGAGCGCAGACCCGCCGGCAACCTTTGCCAAGTGTCGCATGTGCCGCACCCGTCCCCGCCGGCAGCCCGCTGATCTGCACCATTGCGCAGCGCATAGCCGCCGGTCAACAACCCCAAGTGAGTATGATTACGGAGAGAAATGCATTTAACCAAACCCATTTGTTACGGACAAATGGGTTGAATGTAACTGTGGAACTTAATTTAGGGTTGGCCATCTCTGTCTGCCTGTATCTCACACCCTCGTCGTCCTGCAATCTCCGTCGTAAACTTCTCTGAACCCATTCAAAGCTTGACAATTTCCTTCTATAACATAGAAAAGATACAGCATAGAAAACGATGCCTTCTCCACAGAGGTCCACCAGTTCTCTGCTATCCCACTCTCTCATCCACTCCCTACACACTGGGGGCAGATAAGAAACTACAAACCTTTTGTGATGTGAAAAGGAAACCGGCAAGAAAAACCCACGCAGGTCACGTGGGAGAACGTGCAAACTCCGTACAGGCAGCACCCGTAGTCGGTGGAAACCCGGGTCTCTGGCGCTGTGAGGCAGCAACTCTACCGCCCCGCGTGCCACCGTGTGACTCGGCTCCAAAGCCAACTGTGCAAAGAATTCCACAGATTCACCACCCTCTGGCTAAAGAAATTCCTCCCCATATAAGTACTAAAGTCATGTCCTTTAGTATATCCTGAGGGCTGTGCCCTCTGCCCTAGAATCTCCCCACTGGTGAAACATCCTCTCCAACATCCACTCTGTCCAGGCCTTTCACTATTAGCCCCCTCCCCTTCCCCCTTCCTGCGGCTGTGAGCATCCCGGAGAAACAGACAATAAATTAAACTGAATCCCGCCTGCGTTTGGCCCATATCCCTCTCGCCCTGTCCTGTCCATGTACATGTCTAACTGTTTCTTAAAGGTTGTTGTGGAATCTGCCTCAACTACCTCCACTGACAGCTCGTTCCATACACCCACCGTTGTAACCTCGGACAATCCTATGCTGCCTTTGCCTTGCACGAAACGTTATTCCCTTATCCTGTATGTGTACACTGTGGATGGCTGGATGGTAATCATGTGTTGTCTTTCCACTGACTGGATAGCACGCGACAGAAGCTTTTCACTGTACCTCAGCACACATGACAATAAGCTAAACTGAAGTAAAATATATTCAAAACTGTGGGGCGCACTGGCGGCAGCGGTAGAGTTCTGTCTTCACTGCGCCAGGTCCCGGGTTTCCCATCCTTACTAACGGGCGCTGTCTGTCACGGAGTTTGCACGTTCTCCCTTCCCCTGACCTGCGTGGGTTTTTTCTCTTCTGGCCTGCTCCGTTTTCTCCCACACTCCCAACCGACGTGCAGATTAGTAGGTTTAATTGCATTGGTAAAATTGTAAATTTGTCCCTAGTTGGTGTAGGGACAGTGTTAGTGCGTGGGGATCGCTGTCTGCTGCTTTGCCTTGCAACTGAACGTTATATTCCCTCCCGTCATCCTGCATCTGTACACTGTGGGCCGCTGGACTGTAATCATGTATTGTCTTTCCGCTGACTGGTTAGCCCGCGATGAAGCTTTTCACTGTACCTCAATACACGTGACGATGTATCAGTGACGTGTGTCCTGTCCCTGTGGCCGCAGGCAGCAACAGAGGCGAGTGTTTGACACGGTGCGGACGGTGAACCAGACGGGGAGACACGGATCGCCGGCCCCGTCACCCCTCAACATCCCCGGCTCCAACCAGTGGTCGCGCCTCAACTCTTCCGCGTCCAGCTGTGTCAGCACGCCGCGATCCAGCTGTTACGGTGGTGACGGCAACAACATCCTCGCCGACAACAGACTGGCCAGTGTGCTGAGACACCGCCCTCACACCTGGGTAAAGACAGAACGTTACAACCTGCTACAAAAACGCACACACGTGCGCACCGCGCACACACACACTTACACACCCACACACACACACACACACACACACATAAGAACCAGCAGCATGCTGGAGACACCACCCTCACGTACACATTCACAACACACGCCACGCACACACGGACACTCAGGACACACAGACACAGAGTAACATAGAAAATCAGTGCAGGAAAGGCCATCATTGGCCCTTCGAGCCAGCACCGCCATTCATTGTGATCATGGCTGATCATCCACAATCATACCCCGTTTCCTTCCTTCTCCCCATATCCCTTGATTCCTTAGGCCCTAAAGAGCTAATTCTCAGACCGCCTCTTGAAAACATCCAGTGAATTGGCCTCCACTGGGCCTTCGTGGCGAGAATTCCACAGTTCACAACATCTCTTGGTGAAAACCGTTTTTCCCTCATCTCAGTCCTAAATGGCCCTACCCCTTATTCTTAAACTGTGACACCCTTGGTTCTTTACTCCCCCCAACCATCGGGAACATGTATTCCTGCCTCACGCCTGTCCAATCCTCTAAGACTTTGAAATGTTTCTATAAGATATCCTCTCATCCTTCCAAATTCCAGTGAATTAATGAAGAGACGACAGATTAGGTAACAGGCAGAACCTATTTTCCCCAGTGTGAAAATAACTCACACTAAGGGTAGTTTAAGAGAACTAATCTGGAGAGCAAAAGCTTAAATATGTTAGAAAGGAACTGCAGCTGCGGTTCAGCATTGAAGATTAAACACAAAAAGCTGCAATATACGCAGCGGACAGGCACATTTCTGAGAGGAAGGATTGGGTTGAGACCCTTCAGACATGCATTAAGGTGAGAGAGGGGCTAAGTCTAAAGGATGAATGATCGGGTCAATTATTTTTACACAGAGGGTGGTGGGTGCCCTTTGAATGTGCTGCCAGGGGTGACAATAGACAATAGGTGCAGGAGTAGGCCATTCGGCCCTTCGAGCCAGCACCGCCATTCAATGTGATCATGGCTGATCATCCCCAATCAGTACCCCGTTCCTGCCTTCTCCCCGCTCCTCCTGACTCCGCTATCTTTAAGAGCCCTATCTAGCTCTCTCTTGAAAGTATCCAAACAACCGACCTCCACCGCCCTCTGACTCGCCACTCTCTGTGAGAAAAAGTGTTTCCTCCGTCTCTCGTTCTAAATTGCTTACCCCTTATTTCTTAAATTGTGGGCCCCTGGTTCTGGACCTCCCACCAACATCGGGAAATGTTCCTGCCTCAAGTGGTGTCCAAACCCTTAAGAATCTTATATGTTTCAATGAGATCCCCTCCATCCTTTCTAAACTCCAGAAGTGTAACAAGCCCAGCCCGTCCATTCTCTCAGCATATGACAGTCCCGCATCACGGGAATTAACCTTGTAAACCTATGCTGCACTCCCTCAATAGCAAGGATTTCCTTCCTCAAATTAGGGGAACCAAAACCTGCACACAATACTCCAGGTGTGGTCTCACTAGGGCTCTGTACAACTGCGGAAGGACCTCTTTGCTTCTATACGCAACTCTTGTTTATAAGGCCAACAACCATTTCCTTTCTTCACTGCCTGCTGTACCTGCATGCTTACTTATTTCATAGACTGAGGAAACAAGGACCCCCAGATTCCCTTAGTACTTCCCACTTTACCCAACTTGACGCCATTTAAATAGTAATCTACCTTCCTGTTTTTGCAACCAAAGTGGTTAACCTCACATTTATCCGCGTTAAACTTCATCTGCCTTGCATCTGCCCGCTCCCCCAACCTCTCCAAGTCACCCTCTTTCTCATAGCATTTATCCACATTAAACTGCATCTGCCGTGTGGTGTGGAGGCAGGTATGATGGTGGTGTTCAAGAGGCGTTTGGATAGGCACAGGATATGCAAGATGCCAAGTGTCCCGCTTCGCCGATTTTATTATCCCGGCGAAATAAACTTTTTTACGGTGTTTCCGGCAGCCAAAACATGCCTTGTTACGGAACACCGCCCGCGCCGTGGTTCCTCCCGAGGTGAACACCGGCTCACCCCAACATTGTCCCCGTTTGCCAGCCCGCTGCGATCAGCGGCACTATTGCCGGGCCCTAAGTGTCCCAGCCCTGCGCAGTTGGGAGGGTTGCCGAGGGCCCCCGTGGCCGCGCAATAGCCATGGGGGGAGGTTGCCGGCCCCAGTGGGCTGCCGCTTGCGCAGTGGGGAGGGTTGGCCGGGCCCCAGTGGCCGCGCGTGCGCAGTGGGGGAGGGTTGCCGTTTCGAGCCACTCCACGCCCGGCCCAGAGCCCGGGTGGCGCCGGCCCGCGCGATCACGGCAACTTTCTTGCCCGCAGCCGGCCGCTCGCGGCAGCCCCATCACCGGCCTCCCCCCCACCCCCACCCATGCGCTAGGCCAGACCCGCCCGGCACACTTGCAAAGTGCGCATGTGCCTGCACCCGCCCGCCGGCAGCCCGCTATCTGCACCATGCGCAGGCGCATAGCCGCCGGCAACAACCCCTGGTGAGTTATGTTTTACGGAGAGAAATGCATTTTAACCCCATTTGTTTACGACAAATGGGTTAAATGTTACTGTGAACTAAATTTAGGGTTGCATCTCTGGATATGCAGAGAATGGGAGGTATCTGAGGCAGGGATTACACGTGCCATCTATAAAAGACAATTTGAACGGGACGTTACATGGATATGACAGGTTAGGAGGGATATGGGCCAAATGCAGGCAGTGGACTAGTGTAACAAAAATGCCTGGAGAACTCAGCGGGTCAGGCAGCATCTGTGGACGCTGCATCTCACCGGAAAAGTTCGCCTATTTCCTTCTCTCCACAGATGGGCGGGCCTCCCCCACCCCGCTGGTTTCTCCCAGCAGTTTTGTCAAACCGTCGATTTTTATCCCATACATCAATTCTTTCTTAAACTGGTGGTACTGGTGTAATCGCAGCCGAATGGTACTCCATGCATCCTATTGTCTATTTGACATTGTTTGTCGGTGTGGCAAAGTGGTGGGGGGGGGTCTCACGTGGATCAGCTCAAATACTGACTTGTGCACTGCTTTCTCCCCCCCTCCTACCCCCCCCCCTCTCCCCCCCCTCTCACCCCTCTCCCCCCCTCTCCTCCCCCCCTCTCCCCCCCCTCTCCAAACCCTCTCCCCCCCTCCTCCCCATCCTCTCTCCCCCCACCTCTCCCTCACCCCCCTCTCCCCCCCTCTCCCCCCCTCTCCCCCCCCCCCCCCTCCCCCCCCCCTCCCCCTCTCTTTCTCACCCCTCTCCTCCCCCTCTCAATCTCCCCTCCCCTTTCTCTCTCCCTCCCCCTCTCCCACTCTCTCACCCTCACTCCCCTCTCACCTCCTCTTTCTCCCCCCTGTTGTGTGTGTGTCTGTCTCCTTCTCAAAACCCCCCCCCCCTCACACCCCCCTGCGCCCCTGCCCCGGGTGGTCCAGCCTGCAGGTGGGGGGGCAGGGTCTGGCGTGCCGGGGGTCCCCAGGGTCCCGGGACCTCCAGGCTGTGCTCGCGCCGCCTGTCTCTGCGCTCGGGAGAACTACCTGTGTGAACAGAGATTACTTTGAGGATGACGGGAGAGAAAGCCTGGAGCAACTGACAGGAAGGGTCAGCTGTCCACCCC
>CM069132.1:162389405-162427449 GCA_035221665.1 Okamejei kenojei
TACACTGACGATTGTATCATGACTGTGTCCAGTCCCTGTGGGCCGCAGGCAGCAACAACAGAGAACGATTGTTTACCAAACGGTGCGGACGGTGAACCAGACGGGAGACACGGATCGCCGGCCAACCGTCACCCCGCAACATCCCCGGCTCCAACCAGTGGTCGCCGCCTCAACTCTGCCGCGTCCAGCTGTGTCAGCACGCCGCGATCCAGCTGTTACGGTGGTGACGGCATACAACATCCTCACCGACAACAGGACTGGCAGTGAGCTGGAGACACCGCACTCACAACCTGGGGTGAAGACTTAACGTTACACTGCTAACACGCACACACGTGCGCGCCAACACACACACACACACGCTCACATGGCACAACAACCGCTCCCACACTCAAGGACACACAGACACAAGTAACATAGAAAGATAGGTGCAGTAGTAGCCATTCGTCCCTTCGAGCCAGCACCCGCCATTCATTGTGATCATGGCTGATCATCCACAATCAGTACCCCGTTCCTGCCTTCTCCCCATATCCCTTGATTCCGTTAGCCCTAAGAGCTAAATCTAACCCCCTCTTGGAAAACATCCTAGTGAATTGGCCTCCACTGCCTTCTGTGGTAGAGAATTCCACAGGTTCACAACTCTCTGGGTGAAACAGTTTTCCCTCATCTCAGTCCTAAATGGCCTACCCCTTATTCTTAAACTGTGACCCCTGGTTCTGGACTCCCCCAACATCGGGAACATGTTTCCTGCCTCTAGCCTGTCCAATCCTCTAAGAATTTGAAATGTTTCTATAAGATATCCTCTCATCCTTCCAAATTCCAGTGAATTATGAGAGACACAGATATGGTAGACAGTCAGAACCTATTTTCCCCAGTGTGAAAATATCTAACACTAAAGGGTAGTTTAGAGAACTAATCTGGAGAGCAGAGCTTTAATATGTAGAAAGGAACTGCAGCTGCTGGTCTGCATTGAAGATAGACACAAAAGCTGCAATATCCTCAGCTTCCAGGCAGCAAATCTGGAGAGAGGATTGGGTTGAACCCTTCAGACATGCCTTTAATTTTTATTATAAGGTGAGAGAGGGGCAAAGTCTAACAGGAGATTATCGGTGGCTAGTTTTTTACACAGATGGTGTTGGTTCCTTGAATGAGCTGCCCTTTGTGACCATATACAATATGTGCAGGATATGTGCCGTCGGGACCCCTATCGAGCCTGCACCGCCCTTCAATGTGATCATGGCAGAACATCCCCACTCATACCCCGTACCTGCCTCTCCCCCCCCGCTCCTCCTGACTCCAGACCGCTATCTTTAAGAGCCTCTATCTAGTCTCTCTCATTGAAATATCCCCAAACAACCGACCTCCACCGCCCCACTGACTTGCCACTCTCTGTGAGAAAAAGGTGTTTCCCCCTCGTCTCGGTTCTAAATTGTCTTACCCCTAATTCTTAAATTGTGGCCCTGGTTCTGGACTCCCCCAACATCGGAACATGTTTCCTGCCTCTAGTGAGTCCCAAACCCTAAATAACCTTATAAGTTTCAATGAGATCCCCACTCATCCTTCTAAACTCCAGAGTGTACAAGCCCAGCCGCTCCAATCTCCTCATGGATATGCAGAGAATGGAGGTAGCTGAGGCAGGGAATTAAACACTGCTATTTAAAAGACATTTGAACCGGTACATGAATAGGACCAGGTTTGGTATGGATATGGCCGAATGCAGGCAGGTTGGGGACTAGTGTAAGACTAAAAATTGCTGGAGAAACTCAGCGGTCAGGCAGCATCTGTGGAGGCTGCATCTCGACCTGTCAAAAAGTCGCCTAATTCCTTCTCAACCACAGATGCGGGCTCCCCCAACCCGCGGGTTTCTCCAGCAGTTTTTTGTCTAACCGTCGATTTTTATACCATCTGCAATTCTTTCTTAAACTGGTGGGACTGGTAGATCGAAGGGCCGAATGGCTACTCCTGCACCTATTGTCTATTGACATTGTTGGTCGGTGTGGGCAAGGTGTGGGGGGGGGGGTCTCACGTGGATCAGCTCAAATACTGAACTTGTGCACTTGCCTTTCCCCCCCCCTCTCCCCCCCTCTTCCCCCCCTCGACCTTCCACCCCCTCTCCCCCCCCTCACCCCCTCTCTCCCCCCCCTCTCCCCCCCCCCCACTCCCCCCCTCTCCCCCCTCTCCTCCCCCCTCTCCCCCCCTCTCCCCCCCTCATCTCCCCTCTCACCCCCCCCTCTCCCCCCCTCCTCCCCCCCCCCTCCCCCCCCTCCCCCCTCCCACCCCCCCCTCCCCCCCTCTCTCCCCTCCCCCTCCCCCTCTCTTTCCTCACCCTCTACTCCCCTCTCAATCTCCTCCCCTCTCAATCCCCTCACTCCCCTTTCTCTCTCACCTCCCTCTCCCCACTCTCTCCACCTCACTCCCTCTCACCTCTCTCTTTCTCCCCCTGTGTGTGTGTGTGTGTCTCCTTCTCTACCCCCCCCCCCCCCCCCCGCGCCCCTACCCCGGGGTGGTCCAGTCTGCAGGTGGGGGGGCAGGGTCTGGGCGTGCCGGGGGTCCCAGGGTCCCGGGACCTCCAGGCTGCTCTGCGCCGCCTGTCTCTGCGCCGGGAGAACTACCTGTGTGAACAGAGATACTTTGAGGATGAGCGGGAGAGAAAGCTGGAGCAGCTGAGCAGGAAGGGTCAGCTGTCCAGCGGTACGGACACTCCCACCGACAGCATCATGTCCCTGGGCTCCGGCCTGTCCACCCTGTCCACCCTGTCCTTCTGTAGCCGCACCTACCTCCCCGAAAAGCTGCAGATCGTCAAACCCCTGGAAGGTGAGGGCTGGGGGGGGGCGGGAAGGTGAGGGAAGAGGGGGAGGGCCGGGGGGGAGGTGAGGGAGGAGCAGAAATGAGGGGGGATGTGAGGGGGGGGTGAGGAGGAGAGGGGCGGGTGGGAAGTGATGAGAGGGGAGGCAAAGAGTGGCATAAAGGGGCTTATTCTGGTTGGCTGCCAGTGACTAGCAGAGTTCCGCATGGTCAGTGCTGGGGTCGCTGGGGTCAGGGTGAGGTCACAGAGGTCGGGGTGGGTCGCAGGGGGTTCGGGGTGGGGTCGTCGGGGTGGGGTCGCAGGGGTCGGGTGGGTCACAGGGGTCGGGGTGGTGTGGGTCGGGTGGCGAGCGGGGGGTCACAGGGTGGGGGCCGCAGGCTTCAGGGTTGGGGCAGGGGTCGAGTGGGGTCGCAGGTAGTCGGGGTGGGGTCACGGGTCGGGGTGGGGTCACAGGGGTCAGGGTGGGGCCGCAGGCTTCAGGGTTGGGTCGCAGGGGTCAGGGTGGGGTCACGGGTCAGCCTGGGGTCAGGGAGGGGCCGCTACTCTTCACGTTGTATATTCATGATTTGGACGAGGGGATTGAAGGCTTTGTGGCCAAGGTTGCTGATGATATGAAGATAGTTGGAGATGCCAAGGTGGGGATCTCCGGTTTTCTCCCACACTCCAAGGATTTGCAGGATTGTAGGTTAATTGGCTTGGTGTAAATGTGAATTGTCCCCAGTGTGTGTAGGATAGAGTTAGTGTGCAGGGATCGCTGGTCGGCATGGATTTGATGGCCTGAAGGGCCTGTTTATGTGCTGTTTGTTCTATGTTTAGTTCCCTTTAGAGATACAGCGCAGAAACAGGCCCTTCGGCCCACCAGGTCCGCGCCGACCAGCGATCCCCGCACATTAACACTATCCCACACACACTAGGGACAATTTACACATTTTTACCAAAGCCAATTAACCTACAAACGTGCACGTCTTTGGAGTGTGGGAGGAAACCGGAGCACCCGGAGAAAACGCACGCAGGTCACGAGGAGAACGTACAAACTCCATACAGACAGCGCCCGTAGTCAGGATGGAACCCGGGTCGCTGGCGCTGTGAGGCAGCAACTCTACCGCTGCGCCACCGTGCTGTTGATATTTCTGTGTAGTCGCTGGTCGGCTCTGACCGTGAGTTTGCTGCATTTGTATATCTCCAGGCTCGGCCACGCTCCACCAGTGGCAGCAGCTGGCTCAGCCCAACCTGGGCGGGATTCTGGACACGCGGCCGGGAGTGGTGACCAAGGGCTTCCGGCCCCTGGAGGTGGACACTGAGCCCGTCTATCACCTCACTGACTACGAGGAGGATGAGCCTGGGGGCCGAGGCCTACGACCCCACCGCGCCCCCCCACCCCCGCACCCATGGGAGACCCCAGGTGAGAGGTCACCGTCCCGCTGACAGCTCCACTGACTGCTCCCCCCACTCGGACGCAAGCTGACTGACCGTGGCTGGACACCTGCCTGCTGACCGCCCGGACAAACACCATCCCACACCCCGTGGCCAGACATAGTCCCACTGACCACCAAGCCTCCAGACACCGTCACACTGCCCGCTGGCCACTCCCTGTGGCCGGACACAAACCCACTGACCAGTGGCTGCCCAGGGCAGCGCCCCCTGGAAACACATTCACTATTTTATATTTATTTCATTCATTTGTTCAATATCTCTCTCGTTTCCCTCTCCCCTGACTCTCAGCGTCTCGACCCGAAACGTCACTATCCATGTTCTCCACAGATGCTGCCTGACCCGCTGAGTTACTCCAGCACTGTGTCTTTTTTTGGTAAACCCGCACCTGCAGTTCCTTGTGTCCACATTCCCAGTGGCTTGGAACGGTCAGAGTCGCGAGTGTGGCCGCTCATGGCAAGAATTGGTGCTGGCTCGAAGGGCCGAATGGCCTACTCCTGCACCTATTGTCTAAACTTTTACTGTGAATGTTGCTGATGTATCTTCTGCTATTCCTTGTTCCTCCTCTCCCCCTCTCTCTCTCCTCCCCTCTCTGTCCCCCCCCTCTCTCTCCTCCCTCTCTGTCCCCCCCCCCCTCTCTGCCCCCCCCCCCTCTGCCCCCCCCCTCTCTGCCCCCCCCCTCTCTGCCCCCCCCTACTCTGGGGCCCCCCCCTCTCTGCCCCCCCCTCTCTGCCCCCCCCCTCTGCCTCTCTGCCCCCCTCCTGCCGCCCCTCTCTGCCCCCCCCTCTCTGCCCCCCCCCCTCTGTCCCCCCCCTCTCTGCCCCCCCCCTCTCTCTCTGCCCCCCCCTCTCCCCCCCCCTCTCTGCCCCCCCCTCTCTGCCCCCCCCTCCCCCCCCCCCCCTCTCTGCCCCCCCCCCCTCTGCCCCCCCCCCCTCTCTGCCCCCCCCCCTCTCTGCCCCCCCCCCCCCCCCCCTCTCTGCCCCCCCCCTCTCTACCCCCCCCCCTCCTCTACTGCCCCCCCCCCCCCCCCCCCCCCTCTCTCTCTGTCCCCCCCCCTCTCTCCCCCCCCTCTCTTGCCCCCCCCCTCCCTCTCTGTCCCCCCCCCTCCCTCTCTGTCCCCCCCCCCTCTCTGTCCCCCCCTCCCTCTCTGTCCCCCCCCCTCTGTCCCCCCCCCCCCCCTCTCTCCCCCCCCCCCCCCCTCTGTCCCCCCTCTCTCGTCCCCCCTCCCTCTCTGCTCCCCCCCTCTCTGTTCCCCCCCCTCCCTCTCTGTCCCCCCCCCCTCTGTCCCCCCTCCTCTCTGTCCCCCCCTCCCTCTCTGTCCCCCCCCCCTCCCTCTCTGTCCCCCCCCCCCTCCCCCCTCCCTCTCTGTCCCTCCCTCCCTCTCTGTCCCCCCTCCCTCTCTTGTCCCCTCCCTCTCTGTCCCCCCTCCCTCTCTGTCCCCCCCTCCCTCTCTGTCCCCCCTCCCCTCTCTGTCCCCCCTCCCTCCTGGTCCCCCCTCCTCCCTCTCTGTCCCCCCTCCCTCTCTGTTGCCCCCCTCCCTCTCTGTTTGTGTCCCCCACCCCCCCTCCCTCTCTGTCCCCCCCCCTCCCTCTCTGTCGCCCCCCCCCCCCCCCCCCCCCCCCCCCCCCCCCCCCCCCCCCCCCCTCCCTCATCTGTCCCCCCCCCCCCCTCTGTCCCCCCCCCCCTCTCTGTGTTTGTCCCCCCCCCCTATCTGTCCCCCCCCCCTCTGCCCCCCCCCTCTGTCCGTCCCCCCCTGTCTCCCCCCTCTGTCCCCCCCCCCCTCTGTCCCCCTCCTCCCCCCCCCCCCCCCCCCCCCCCCCCCCCCCCCCTCTGTTCTCCCCCCCCCCTCTGTCCCCCCCCCCCCCCCGTCTCCCCCCCCCTTCTCCCCCCCCCCCCCTCCTGTCCCCCCCCCTCTCTCTCTCTCCCCCCCCCTCTCTACCCCAGTTCACTACCCGGGTAAGTCCATGTGCAGCACGAGCTCCACCTTCACCGTCACCACCTGCCGTATTCTGCACCCCTCGGATGAACTCGCTCAAGTCACCTCCAGGTACGTCTCCGTCTCCCAGTGGGGGAGATTCCCACTGCCGCCCTCTCTCCCCCTCGCAGTCCTCTACTGAGTGGCGCAGGGGTAGAGTTGCTGCCTCACAGCGCCAGAGACCCAGGTTCCATCCTGACTACGGGCGCTGTCTGTATGGAGTTTGCACGTTCTCCCCGTGACCGCGTGGGTTTTCTCCGGGCGCTCTGGTTTCCTCCCGCACTCCAAAGACGTGCCGGTTTGTAGGTTAATTGGCTTCGGTAAGTTGTCCCAGTGTGTAGGGAGCGGATGAGAAAGTGGGATTGAATGGCGGAGTAGACTTCATGGGCCGAATGGCCTAATTCTGCTCCTATCACTTATGATTAGAATAGAACGTCGAACTAGTGTGGATTACAAAAGCCCAATAGGATGCAGGAGGAGGCCATTCGGCCCTTCGAGCCAGTACCGCCATTCAATGTGATCATGGTTGATCATCCCCAATCAGTACCCCGTTCCTGCCTTCTCCCCATATCCCCCTGACTCCGCTATCTTTAAGAGCCCTATCTAGCTCTCTCTTGAAAGTATCCAGGGAATCGAACTCCACCGCCCTCTGAGGCAGAGAATTCCACAGACTCACCACTCTCAGAGAAAAAGTGTTTCCTCGTCTCCGTTCTAAATGGCTTACCCCTTATTCTTAAACTGTGGCCCCTGGTTCTGGACTCCCCCAACATCGGGAACATGTTTCCAGCCTCTAGCATGTCCAAGCCCTTAACAATCTTATAACAAACAGGATAGTCCGAGGGTCACCAATGAGGTAGATAGTAGTTCAGGACCAGTCTGTGGTGGGGCTAGTGTAGATGGGGAATGTTGGTGGGTATGGGCAAGTTGGGTTGGAGTGTCAACATTAGAGCCTTAGGAAAGAGGTGCACCGTGTTACAGGAAAGATGCTGTCAAGCTGGAAACGGTTCAGAGAAGATTTACGAGGATGTTGCCAGGACTAGAGGGTGTGAGCTACAGGGAGAGGTTGAGCAGGCTGGATCTATATTCCTTGGAGCGCAGGCGGATGAGGGGTGATCTTGTAGAGGGGTACAAAATCATGAGAGGAATAGATCGGGTAGATGCACTCAGTCTCTTGCCCAGAGTAGGGGAATCGAGGACCAGAGGACAAAGGTTTAAGGTGAAGAAGAAAAGATTTAATAGGAATCCTAAGGGTAACTATTTCACACAAAGGTCAGAGGGTTCTGAATCTGCGGAATTCTTTGTCACAGACGGCTGTGGAGGCCACAAGTCAGTGGATATTTTTAAGGCAGAGAGAGTGCGGGTGTCAGGGGTTACGGCGAGAAGGCAGGAGAATGGGGTTAGGAGGGAGAGATAGATCAGCCATGATTGAATGGCGGAGTAGACTTGATGGGCCTAATTCTGCTCCTATCACTTCTGATGTGGACTCAAGATTGGCAAGTGTTGGCTGCAAGGATGCTATGAGTGTGGTGGGACCTGACACCCTGATCTCCCGGTGGCTCAGCACTTCAACTCCCCCTCCCATTCCCACACTGACCTTTCTGTCCTGGGCCCTCCTCCATTGTCAGAGTGAGGCCCAGCGCAAATTGGAGGAACAGCAACTCATATTTCACTTGGTCAGATTACACCCCAGCGGTATGAACATTGACTTCAGATAGCCCTTGCTTTCTCTCTCCCTCCATCCCCTCCCCCTGTCGCTCAGACCCTCGGGTCCCGGCGTGGTATTTCACAGCACGTTTCATCACTCGGCTCAGCACAGTTTCACACCAGGGACAGTTTTTACAAGTTACCAACTTTTAGAGATGGCGGAGTCAGGGGATATGGGGAGAAGGCAGGAACGGGGTACTGATTGTGGATTGAATGGCGGTGCTGGCTCGAAGGGCTGAATGGCATATGCCTGCACCTATTGTCTATAGAGGGATTTCGGCCATACATAGAAACATAGAAAATAGGATGCAGGAGGAGGCCATTCGGCCCTTCGAGCCAGCCACCGCCATTCATTGTGATCATGGCTGATCGTCCGCTGTCAATAACCCGTGCCTGACTTCTCCCCACATCCCTTGATTCCACTAGCCCCTAGAGCTCTATTCATCTCTCTCTTAAATCCTGGGCAGGTGGGATTGATGTATAGTTTAGTTTTGGAAATACAGCGCGGAAACAGGCCCTTCGGCCCACCGAGTCCGCGCCGACCAGCGATCCCCGCACACTAACACTATCCTACACACACTAGGGACAATTTACACTTATACCAAGCCAATTAACCTACAAACCTGCACGTCCTTGGATTGTGGGAGGAAACCGGAGCCCCCGCAGAACACCCATGCAGGTCACGGGGAGAACGTACAAACTCCGTACAGACAGCACCCGTAGTCGGGATGGAACCCGGGTCTCCGGCGCTGTGAGGCGGCGACGCTGTGCCACTGTTAGGATTATTCGTTGGGGGCCAAAAGATTTTTCTCATCGTTCAATGGACAATTGGATCAAAAAATATTTCAGAAATCGGTTCATTAATACATTTTTAATTTAATTAAATCCATTTGTAACATTTCATTTAATTTTAAATTCATTTTTAATTTAATTTAATTCGTTTTTAATTTAATTTAATTTTTCCCTTTGTTTTGAAGTTTTAATCATCTTTTTCCTTATGATTTTCAGTAGGACAGTAAACAAGTGGAAATAGTAACTAGGAATATTGACAATTTCAACTGTTCTCATCATTACCTCAGGTATCATTTTTACATTTCCATGTTTTAATTTCTTCTGCAGTTCTTTTAAGAGAGCAAAGTGCTAAGTTACAGTTACCTCACTAGGACATGAAGCTGGAGAGGGGGCAGACGAGTGTAGATGTGTGAAAACGCACACCTCTCTGAAGATGGGTCTCGACCCAAAACGTCACCCATTCCTTCGCTCCACAGATGCTGCCTGGCACTCTCCAGCATTTTGTGTCGATCTTCGGTGTAAACCAGCATCTGCAGTTCTTTCCTACAGTACTAACGGCCTCATTGGTGACCCTCGGACTATCCTTGATCAGACTTTAGAGTCGAGAGTGTTTTATTGTCGTGTGTCCCAGATAGAACAATGACATTCTCACTTACTGCAGCACAACACAGTTACTGCACACAACACACGCCCGCACACATCGCGCCGTATAACACGGACATGACCCACGTACTACTCTCATTCACAGGGTGCCACACACACGCCACACACATGCCATAACGCACACAAACACACACACATGAGCACACATAACACACAATGCCACAGCATACACACACACGCACGTACACATGATAAACACTCACACACACACACACACAAACCAACAGATGTTGTGAGGAATCAACTCCTTCAGGATAAATTCACCCCCGCGCAGTGCCCAGCGGTCCCGGAACTCCCCCAGTGTGGTGTGTACGGATGGCCAGCTCCGCAGGGTGTCCAAGATGAGGATGGTGGTAACCACTTGACACACACATTGTCCAGTGGTCCATGCACACAGGTGCAGGAGTAGGCCCTTCACCCTTCGAGCCAGCACGCCATTCAATGTGATCCGCACTATTTTTAAGACACAGCTCTCTCATTGAAAGCACACGCAAGGCCCGCACTCTCACGCCACCCACCACAGACGCATTTGCGCCATGATCAACCTCTCAAAGCACTTCATCACCACAGGCGTTAGTGCCACTGGTTGATAGTCATTGAGGCACGTCACCTTGCTCTTCTTGGGCACTGGTATAATTGATGCCCTTTTAAAGCAGGTGGAAACATCAGACCTCAGAAGTGAGAGGTTTAAAATGTCCGTAAAAACTGCAGCCAGTTGGTCCGCACTGGGTTCGAGAACATGACCAGGTATGCCATCAGGTCCAGGCGCTTTCCGAGGGTTCACCCCTCTGAAGGATTTTCTGACGTCAATCTCTGACTGAGACTGAAATACCATCACAGCGAATGGGGGCTCGGGAAGGCACATCAGTGTTCTCCCTATCAAAGCCTGCGTATAACGCATTGAGCTCGTTAGGGAGTGATGCTTCGCTGTCGTTTGAGCCGCCTCCTGATTTAGCCTTGTAGGAGGTGATGGCATTCAGGTCCCGCCACAGTTACCAAACACTTTGCTGGCTTTGCCTTGCACTAAACGTTATCCCCTTATCATGTATCTGTACACTGTAAATGGCTCGATTGTAATCATGTATTGTCTTTCTGCTGACTGGATAGCACGCAACAGAAGCTTTTCACTGTACCTCGGTACACAGGACAATAAACTAAACTGAACTGAGATTCACCAGGATGATACCTGAGCTTGAGTCATAGCGAGAGGGTGGGTGGGCTGGGACTTTACTCTTTGGAGTGTAGACAGGGCTCTTAAAAATAACGGAATCAGGGAATATGGGGAGACGGCAGGAACGGGGTACTGATTGGGGATGATCAGCCGTGATCACAGTGAATGGCGGTGCTGGCTCGAATGGGCCTACTCCTGCACCTATTGTCTATTGTAGGAGGCTGAGGGGTGACTTTAGTGAGGTGTACAAGATCATGAGGGGCACGGATAATGTGAACGCTCACAGTCTTTTTCTCCGAGATAGAGGATTCTAAAACCAGAGGGCACAGCTTAGGGTGAGAGGGGAGAGATTGAAGTGAGACCTCAGGGGCAACTTGTCCACTCAGGATGGTCCGCATCTGGAACCAGCTGCCGGAGGAAGCTGTAAATATACAATTATGACTTTTAAAAGACATTTGGACAGCCAGAGATAAACGGAATGGAAGGGTTTTGATGAATCTGTTTCGTTCTTGCCTTCTCAGTCTTTCAGTTTGAATAAGAGTTCCGGCCCAAAACATCACCCATTCCCTCCCTCCACAGATGCTGCCTGGTTTTGTTGACCCTTACTGCACTCTGTGAAACGTCACCTATCATGTTCTCCACAGATGCTGCCCCCGCAGTTACTCCAGCACTCTGTGTCACCTATCCATGTTCTCCACAGATGCTGCCTGACCCGCTGAGTTACTCCAGCACTCTGTGAAACGTCACCTATCCATGTTCTCCACAGATGCTGCCTGACCCGCTGAGTTACTCCAGCACTCTGTGAAACATCACCCATTCCCTCCCTCCACAGATGCTGCCTGACCCGCTGAGTTACTCCAGCACTCTGTGAAACGTCACCTATCCATGTTCTCCACAGATGCTGCCTGACCCGCTGAGTTACTCCAGCACTCTGTGAAACGTCACCTATCCATGTTCTCCACAGATCTCCCTGACCCGCAGTTTACTCCAGCACCTGTGAAACGTCACCTATCCATGTTCTCCATCCTTGTTCTGACCTGCTGAGTACCCAGCACTCTGTGAAACGTCACCTATCCATGTTCTCCACAGATGCTGCCTGACCTGCTGAGTTACTCCAGTATTTTGTGTCCATCTAGATTTAGAGGGCCATTGCCAAATATCCTTCTTAACCTGTCCTATCCATGTACATGTCCAAATGTCCATTAAATGATGTTACTGCAGCAGCCTCAACTACCTCCTCTGGCAGCTCGTTCCATACACCCACCACCCTCTGTGTGGGAAAGTTGCTCCTCAGATTCCTATTAAATATTTTCCCCATCACCTAAAAACCTATGTCCTCTGGTCCTCGATTCTCCAACTCAGGACAAGAGACTCTGTGCATCTACCCGATCTATTCCTCTCTTGATTTTGTACACCTCTATATGTTCCTGATTTTAGGGGTCCAGAACCAGGGGCCACAGTTTAAGAATAAGGGGTAAGCCATTTAGAACGGAGATGAGCAAACACTTTTTCACCCAGAGAGTTGTGTGTCTGTGGAATTATCTGCCTCAAGAGGGCGGTGGAGGCCGGTTTTCTGGATACTTTCAAAAGAGAGCTAGATAGGGCTCTTAAAGATAGCGGAGTCAGGGGATATGGGGAGAAGGCAGGAACGGGGTACTGATTGGTGGATGATCACATTGAATGGCGGTGCTGGCTTTAAGTGCCTAATGGCCTACTCCTGCACCTATTTCCTATGTTTCTATCACATTGAATGGCGGTGCTGGCTTGAAGGGCCGAATGGCCTACTCCTGCACCTATGGTCTATAACATCACCCCTCATCCTCCTGCGCTCCAAGGAATAGAGTCCCAGACTGCTCAACCTCTCCCTGTAGCTCATACCCTCTAGATCTGGCAACATCCTGGTAAATCATGTCTTGCAGTTCCAAGGGAAAAGTCCGAGGTCTGCAATGAGGTGGGTTGGAAGATCAAACTACATCTGGTTTATGGAAGGATTTTACAGTGATCTGGACACGAGGGTAGAATCTGTTCTTCAACCTGGTGGTGCGCGCTTTCAAGCTGTAGTTTCTAAGCCGCCAGGTTGGTTCAGTTCGGTTTACTGTCACGTGTACCGAGGTACAGTGAAAAGTGCTTGTTGCGTGCTAACCAGTCAGCGGAAAGACAATACATGATTACAATCGAGCCATTTACAATGTACAGATACATGATAAGGGAATAACGTTTAGTGAATGAATGCATAAATGTTATTCGCCAAGTGTGTACACATACAAGGAATTTGCCTTGGTGCTCCGCCCGCAAGTAACAACACGATATACAGTAGACAATTAAAAATAAAACATTATAATATAAACATGTGAATTAAATAAGATACCAGATCAAAAGGAGGCGACAGACTTTTGGTTGTTGAGTAGAACAACTACTCGTGGATAAAAGCTGTTTTTATGTCTGGCTGTGGCAGCTTTGACAGTCCGGAGTTGCCTTCCAGAGGGAAGTGATTCAAAGAGTTTGTGGCCAGGGTGAGAGGGGTCAGAGATGATCTTGCCCGCTCGCTTCCTGGCCCTGGCAGTGTACAGTTCATCAATGGAGGGAAGGCTGCAGCCAATAACCTTCTCTGCTGATTGAAGGAGAGAGATAAAGATCCAGTGCCACTTGCCGATTTGTTTTGGCGACTGCCGGCATCATATCAGTGTCGCCAATTTGAACATTTCAACATCCGGCGGCGACAAAAAAAATGTTGCGACACTTGAAACAACACCGCGCGTCATACGTCGTCACGCCGCGTATTTTTCTGTGACCTGATACGTCAGTCAATGATACCGGCAGTTGCCAAAAAAATCACCTAGTGGGGCAGGCCCTTAAAGCCAATAAAGTCCGATCAAGGACAATAGACAATAGGTGCAGGAGTAGGCCATTCGGCCCTTCGAGACAGCACCGCTATTCAATGTGATCATGGCTGATCATCCCCAATCAGTTCCTGCCTTCTCCCCATATCCCCTGACTCCGCTATCTTTAAGAGCCCTATCTAGCTCTCTCTTGAAAGCATCATTGACTGAGGCAGAGAATTCCACAGACTCACCACTCTCTTTGAGAAAAAGTGTTTGCTCGTCTCTGTTCTAAAGGGCTTACCCCTTATTCTTAAACTGTGGCCCCTGGTTCTGGACTCCACCAATATCCGGAACATGTTTCCTGCCTCTAGCATGTCCAAACCCTTAACAATCTTATAAAAACAGGAGAGTCCGAGGGTCACCAATGAGGTAGATAGTAGTTCAGGACTGCTCTGTGGTTTGGCTAGTGTAGATGGGGCATGTTGGTGGGTGTGGGCAAGTTGGGCTGGAGGGTCTGTTGTGGCTGTAGGTTGAGTTAACGTTCTTGTTTGTGTGTGTTGCAGTCTCCATGTGTTGCCTGCCTCGTTTGCTGGGAGTGTGGGTGCGCTGAGCTCTTCCCCCGCTGGTACCCCGGGCACCCCTCGACGGCTGAGTCTGGCGGAGTCGTTCACCAACCTGCGGGAAGGCACCACCACCACCAGCACCTCCCTGGGCCTGGTGCGTCTACTGAAGGAGAGGGGGATCTCAGCGGCCATCTACCAGAGTCTGGCCCCCAGCCTGCAGCTGCCCAAACCCCCCACGCTCCCCTCCACCCCTCCCAACTCCCCCCTGCTCCCCCCACCCGGCCCCTGGCCCGAAGCCCGGGCCCCCTGCGGTCCCGACGACCCCTTCCTGGCCTCGCTGCCGGCCAGCTCGCTGCTGAAGGAGTTGAGAGGGGGGGATAAGGCCACCAGGCACGCGGACAGCCAGACAGAGGTCAGCATGGCCCGGATCAACCTGGTGGCCAAGGTGAAGCGGCTGGGCATCGGCCAGACGGTGGACGATGGGGTCCGGGACCGCCACGCCGCGGCCGCGCTGGTGAGAGATGGACAGTCGCTGGGTTACGCCCACATCTCCTGCAGCCCCATCGGCGGTCTCCAGCTCAGCGCGGGCATCCGCAGGAACCGCAGCCTGCCCACCATGGTGGGGCCCAGCATGCAGATGAGGGGTCCCGTGTCCGAGCCCACCGGCATCCTGATGGGGGCTGCGTTACCCGGCCAGCCGGACCCGCAGTGAGCCGAATGTCCGCGGGGACAGCCAGCTCGCCATCCTGCAGCCCTCAGCACAAAATCACGGGAGGCACGGTGGCGCAGCGGGTCACAGCGCCAGAGACACCGCGTTCCATCCTGACTACGGGCGCTGTCTGTACGGAGTTTGCACGTTCTCCTCGTGACCTGCGTGGGTTTTCTCCGGGTGCTCCGGTTTCCTCCTGCACTCATTAAGTTATATGAACAGAATTAGGCCATTTGGCCCATCGAGTCTACTCC
The DNA here is from genome assembly GCA_035221665.1 of Okamejei kenojei. NCBI lineage: Eukaryota > Metazoa > Chordata > Chondrichthyes > Rajiformes > Rajidae > Okamejei > Okamejei kenojei. The sequence goes on from CM069132.1 coordinate 162,404,293, forward strand.
GCCATTCAATCATGACTGATCCATCGCTCCCTCTCAACCCCATTCTCCCCATAACCCCTGACACCCGTACAAATCAAAGATGTGCAGGCTTGTAGGTTAATGGGCGGATGTAAAATGTCCCAAGTGTGTGTAGGATAGTGTTAGTGTGCGGGGGTTGCTGGTCGGCACGGACCCGGTGGGCCGAAGGGCCTGTTTCCACGCTGTATCCCCAAACTAAACTGGTGTATGGGAATCGACAAAAATGTTGGAGAAACTCAGCGGGTGAGGCAGCATCTATGGAGCGAAGGAATAGGAGACGTTTCGGGTCGAGACCCTTCTTCAGACTGATGTTGGGGGGGTGGGGGGGGGGTTGTCGGGAAGAGGCGGAGCCAGTGGACTGAGGGAGAGCTGGGAAGGGGAGGAGAAAGCAGGGACTACCTGAAATAGGAGAAGACAATGTTCACACCGCTGGGGTGTAAACTGCCCAAGCGGAATATGAGGTGCTGCTCCGCCAATTTACAGTGGTCCTCACTCTGGCGAGAGGGGGGAGGTAAAGAGACCAGTGTAATATTTCTTGCGAAGGTTGCAAGGGAAAGTGTCCGGAGAGGGGGTGGTTCGGGTGGGGACGAATTGACCAGGGAGTTATGGAGGGAGCGGTCTCTGTGGAAAGCCGAAAGGGGAGGAGATGGGAAATGTGGCCAGTGGTGGGATCCCGTTGGAGGTGGCGAAAATGTCGGAGGATTATTTGTTGTATGTGCCGGCTGGTGGGGTGGAAGGTGAGGACAAGGGGGACTCTGTCCTTGTTACACGTGGGGGGATGGGGAGAGAGAGCAGAGTCACGGGATATAGAAGAGACCCTGGTGAGAGCCTCATCTATAGTAGAAGAGGGTGGTGAAGAATGAGGACATCTCCGATGCCCTGGTGTGGAACACCTCATCCTGGGCGCAGATGCGGCGTAGACGGAGGAATTGGGAGTAGGGGACGGAGTCCTTACAGGAAGCAGGGTGGGAAGAAGTGTAGTCCAGATAGCCATGGGAGTCGGTGTGTTTATAGTGGATGTCGGTCAGTAGTCTGTCACCTCACCCGCTGAGTTTCTCCAGCATTTTTGTCTACCTTTGATTTTCCAGCATCTGCAGTTCCTTCTTAAACATTTAGTGTACGGGGATCGCTGGTCGGCGAGGACGCAGTGGGCCAGTGGGCCTGTTTCGGCGCTGTATCTCTAAATTGAACTAGTGTGCGGGGATCGCTGGTCAGTGCGGACTCGGTGGGCTGAAGGGCCTGTTTCCGTGCTGTATCTAAACCTTGAAGAAACAAAGCAGGCAGTGAAATAACTACTGATATCTTCTGTCTTGGTGTCCAATACATTGAATTAGTGCCTGATAGGATTAGAACAAGCCTTGTATGATAATGTACATAGAATACCGGCCCTAAACTCAACGTTAGTGTACGGTCCTCTCCTATACATATGTATATATTAAGCAAGGAGTCGGATGTGAAACACACTCACATTGAAGTGGATGTTTTGTAAATCCTGGCAGGTTAGTTGGACTTTGCACTCTGTGTCTGCTCCACAATCAGAATGGGAGCGGCTTTCATCAGGTCAAGAAGATTTAGGCCATTCGGCCCATCAAGTCTACTCCGCCATTCAATCATGGCCGATCTATCTCTCCCTCCTAACCCCATTCTCCTGCCTTCTCCCCATAACCGCACTAATCAAGAATCTATCTCTGCCTTAAAAATATCCACTGACTTGGCCTCCACAGCCGTCTGTGGCAAAGAATTCCACAGATTCACCATCCTCTGGTTAAAGGAATTCCTCCTCATCTCCTTCCCAAAGGAACGTCCTTTAATTCTGAGGCTGTGCCCTCTGGTCCTAGACTCTCCCACTAGTGGAAACATCCTCTCCACATCCACTCTATCCAGGCCTGTCCGCAACGCAGGCCTGTCCGCCTGTCCTGAGAGATCTGACGGTCCTTTATTTATTACAGGCGATTGGTCGAACCGTGAGAATAATTTTAACATGTATAAAGGAACCGAAGTTAGACACAAAATGCTGGAGTGACTCAGCGGGTCAGGTAGCATCTCTGGGAAAAAAGGAATGGGTGACGTTTGGGGCTGAGACCCTTCTTCAGACGAATAGTCGGGAAAGATAAACGAGAGATATAGGCGGTGATGTTGAGACAACAAATGAATGAAGAATCTGCAAAAAATTAACTATGATAATGGAACCAGGCCGTTGTTAGCTGTGGTCTTGGTGAAACCTAGTTACAGACAATGAGACTCAACAAGACGACTATGAAGCTGGTACGTCTTGGGTGGGAGAGGGACGGCGGGTATCTTCAAATTGCCCCTGCATCCCCTCCCTCCCCCACCCAAACCCTGACTCTCAGTCTGAAGAAGGTTCTTGACCCGCTGAGTTACTCCAACCTTTTTGTGTCTAACTGCGAATCATTTTAACCACTGCACTGTATTTTAAGGAGAGATGATCTAGTTTCACTTTTAAAGTGTATGATTTTGCAAGAACTTGAAACGTTCATTTTTTTCCCTGCCCACATTTTTTGTATTTTCCGTTTGTGTCCAAGATGATGCAGGTGGTAGTATGTGATAGACGGAGTGTGATTAGTCCATGTAAATATTACAAACTCCATGTGTGTGTGTGTGCGTGTGTGGCATGTATTCACATTGAGTAGATTCACACAGAGGGTGTTGGCTAACATTTAAAAACACTTCATAAGTTCACGGAGCAGAATCAGACCATTCACCCCATCAGGACACGGTTAGGCAGCGGTAGAGTTGCTGCCTCACAGCGCCAGAGAGCCGGGTTCCATCCTGACTACGGGTGCTGTCTGTACGGGGTTTGTACATTCTCCCCGTGACCTGCGTGGGTTTTCTCCGGGCGCTCCGGTTTCCTCCCACACTCCAAAGACGTACATGTTTGTAGGTTAATTGGCTTCTGTAAATTGCCCCAAGTGTTTAGGGAGTGGATGAGAATGTGGGATAACATAGAACTAGTGTGAACGGGTGATCAATGCTCAGCATGGACTTGGTGTGCCGAAGGGCCTCTGTCCATGCTGTATCACTCAAAATATAAACCTGTGCTGGAGTAACTCAGCGGGTCAATGAAACATAGACAATAGGTGCAGGGGTAGGCTAATCGGCCCTTCGACCCAGCACCGCCATTCACTGTGATCATTGCTGATCATCCCCAATCAGGACCCCGTTCCTGCCTTCTCCCCATATCCCTTGGTTCCCTTACCCTAAGAGCTAAATCTCTCGTCACCTATCCATGTTCTCCACAGATGCGGCCTGACCCGCTGAGTTACTCCAGCACTCTGTCCACGTTCTGTACATTGTGCATCAGTCCATCCACTTTATAGACAATAGGTGCAGGAGGAGGCCATTCAGCCTTTCAAGCCAGCACCACCATTCAATGTGATCATGGCTGATCATCCCCAATCAGTACCCCGTTCCTGCCTTCTCCCCATATCCCCTGACTCCACTATCTTCAAGAGCCCTATCTAGCTCTCTCGTGAAAGCATTACTTGAAGGAAGACTTCAATCGCCAAGAGTGGATTTGAATCTGTCCACACATCTGGATATAAACTCACAGACACTCACAATGACATCACCTCTCACCATGTTGGGGCCTAAAGGGCCTGTCCTACCAGCATCCGACTCCATGTGGTGAGCGCGATCAAACCGGCAGCAGGGGCCGCGTGGAGGTCGGGTGATCCCTGTACAGGGCCGTTCCCAACAGCATGCGAAGAGCGCGACCAAACGCAGTGGGGGCCGCGCGGAGGTCGGGTGATCCCTGTACAGGGCCGTTCCCAACAGCATGCGAAGAGCGCGACCAAACTGGCAGTGGGGGCCGCGCGGAGGTGGGGTGAGAGGTGCAAGGTGAGGCGAAGACTTAAAGGTAAGTTCGCAGGACAGAGAGGGACACACAGAGAGGGGGATGGAGGCACCTACAGAGAGGGTCACGGAGGCACGACGTAGAGGCGGTGTGTAATGTGTTGAGGTGGGTGCGAGCCGACAAGCCGTTGTCGCGCGGAATTTTTGAACATGGTCAGTTTTTCGGAGCCCCGCGCGATGTCGGGACGAGCTCCGCACAATTCCGCACGGCTCCGGCGATGGAAGTGGGACCGGCTCCGCGACGCCGGACGGCTCAAGCGAGCACGTTAGGTCGCGCTCTTCGCATGGAGTTGCATGTTGCTGGGACAGGCCCTTAACGTTTGAAGTTACACGAGCTGTCAACTGCAATAAATGGATGTAACTGCCCTGGGGGGTGGGGGTTGCTGGTCACCAGCCACAGTGATCCTTCATTTGATTCCAAGTGGACATGAGTGGGTAAATAATGGAACGCACCTGTCCACAGAGTGATACAGCATGGAAACAGGCCCTCCGGCCCACACTGACCAACATGCCCCATCTACACTAGCCCCACCTGCCTGCATTTGGCCCATATTCCCCTAAACCTGTCCTATCCATGTAACTTTCCTAAACCTTGGGATAGTCCCAGCATCAACTACCTCCTCTGGCATCTTATTCCGTACACCCACCCCCCTCTATGGAAAAAGTTGGGTCTCGGGTTCCTAATAAATCTTTCCCCTCTCACCTTAAACCTATGTCCTCTAGTCCTCGATTCCCCTACTCTAGAGAAGACTCTGCGTTGACCTGATCTATCTGTGTGGAGTTAGTACGTTCTCCCTGTGACGGGGCAAGAGACTGTGCGTCGACCCGATCTATTCCTCATGACTTTGTACACCTTTATGAGATCACCCCTCATCCTCCTGCGTTCCAATGAATAGAGACCCAGCCTGCTCAACCTCTCCCTATAGCTCACACCCTCTGGTCCTGGCAACATCCTCGTAAATCTTCTCTGAACCCTTTCAAACTTGACAACATCTTTCCTATAACATGGTGCCCAGAACTGAACACAATATTCTAAATGTGGTCTCACCAATGTCTCATACAACTGCAACATGACCTCCCAACTTCTATACTCGATACTCTGACTGATGAAGGCCAAAGTGCCAAAAGCCTTTTTGACCACCTTATCTACCTGCGACTCCACCTTCAAGGAACCATGCACCTGCACTCCTAGATCCCTCTGCTCTACAACACTCCCCAGAGTCATGTGATAGGAGCAGAATTAGGCCATTCGGCCCATGAACTCTACTCTGCCATTCAATCATGGCTGATCTATCTCTCCCTCCTAACCCCATTCTCCTGCCTTCTCCCCATAACCCCTGACACCCGCACTAATCACGAACCTAGCACTGCCCAAGGGAAACATGAGATGCTATTCCTCCAATTTGCGTTAAGCCTCACTCTGACAATGGAGGAGACCGAGGACAGAAAGGTGGGCTGTCAGGATGTTTGGAGGCTGGTGGTCAAGAGTGGTGGTCTGGGGACTGACCATCGGGACAGTCTTGTTGGCAATTACACTACTGTATTGTACATGCAGATTGGCATCATGACCGCATGGACTTTACTAAAGCCTGCGGGCCGGATTTGACAGTAATCAGACTGTTCGAGAGGTGGAATGTCATACGAGAATTTTGCCCAAACAGTCTGTGATCCACAGCGCTGTGTTTAAAGCCCATACTGACCTTTCTGTCCTCGGTCTCCTCCACTGTCAGTGAGGCAAAACGCAAATTGGAGGAACAGTATCTCATATTTCACTTGGGCAGCTCACAGCCCAGGGGATGAACATTGATTTCTCTAACTTCAGGTTACCCCGACATTCCCTCTCTCTCCATCCCTCCCCTACCCAAGTCGCACCAGCTTCTCATTTTCACCCAACAAACAGCTAACAATGGCCTGTTTCCTTTATCATCGTTACTTTTTTGCATATCTTTCATTCAATGTTCTTTATCTCACCACATCATCATCTATATCTCACGTTTCCCTTATCCCCAACCAGTCTGAAGAAGGGTCTCAACCCAAAACATCACCCATCCCTTCTCTCCAGAGATGCTGCCTGTCCCGCTGAGTTACTCCAGCATTTTGTGTGTATCTGTGGTTTAAACCAGCATCTGCAGTTCCTTCTTACACAAGTTGCCTGGCCTAGCCTTGCCTTGCAGCCAGTTATCTTATTCAGACTGCACTAGATTTTCTGTGTGTCCTGGGACTCAGGTTTGTCCCAGTATTGAACAGTATAGCCCAGGAACAGGCCCTTCGGCCCACAATGTCCGTGCTAAACATGATGCCAAGACCAACTCCTCTGCCGGCACATGTCCCATGTCCCTCCATTCCCTGCATATCCATGTTCCTATCCAAAAGCCTCTTAAACACCACTATCGTATCTGCCTCCACCACCACCCCTGGCAGCGCGTTCCACGCATCTGTGTAAAAAATACCTGCCCCACACATCTCCTTTAAACTTTGCCCCTCTAACCTTCAAGCTGCGCCCTCTAGTATTTTATATTTCAACCCTGGGGAAAAGATTCCAAGGGGAGTAAGGGGCGGCCGTGGCTGACAAGGGACGTCAGGGACAGTATAAAAATAAAAGACAAGTACAACGTAGCAAAGATGAGTGGGAAGCAAGAGGATTGGGAAACTTTTAAAGAGCAACAGAAGATAACTAAAAAGGCAATACGAGGAGAAAAGATGAGGTACGAAGGTAAGCTAGCCAAAAACATAAAGCAGGATAGTAAAAGCTTCTTTAGTTATGTGAGGAGGTAAAAATTAGTTAAGACCAAAGTTGGACCCTTGAAGACTGAAAAAGGTACATGATAGATTTATTTGTCACATGTACCCGTTGGCACGGTGAAATGTGGTCACCATACAGCCATACAAATAAAAATAAAGAACACAACACATGATAGAGTTCAACATAAAACATCCGCACACAGCAGGATCAAAGGTTCCCACTGTGAGGGAAGGCACCAAAGTCAGTCTCTTCCTCGATGTTCGCCCATGGTCGGGGTCTCCGGAGCCCCCCTCAGTCGCCGCTACGGCCCGCTCGCTTGGATGATGGAACTCCGACGTCGGGACTGGAGGCCAACCTCGGTGGCTTGAACTTCCAAAATGGCCGCTTCCCACCAGAGTCCGCAGCTCCCGACGTCCCCAGGCTGCGCCGGGCGGAGATTCACGCTGGCGGCCCTCGCAAAGGGCCCCCGGGACTCCGCGATGTCGGTCAGCTCATTGAAACATATAAGATAGTTAAGGGCTTGGACACGCTAGAGGCAGGAAACATGTTCCCGATGTTGGGGGAGTCCAGAACCAGGGGCCACAGTTTAAGAGTAAGGAATAAGACATTTAGAACGGAGACGAGGAAACACTTTTTCACACAGAGAGTGGTGAGTCTGTGGAATTCTCTGCCTCGTGGAGGGCGGTGGAAGCCGGTTCTCTGGATGCTTTCAAGAGAGCTAGATAGGGCTCTTAAAAATAGCGCAGTCAGGATATTGGGAGAAGACAGGAATTGGGGATGACCAGCCATGATCACATTGAATGGTGGTGCTGGCTTGAAGGGCTGAATGGCCTACTCCTGCACCTATTGTCTATTGTCTATTGATACTGAACTGACCTTGGACCGAGCTGAACATGTTTGCAGAATCACTGACCTCACGACTTCCCACACAAGGCCTTTGTGCTCTGGGCCATGATCCCAGTTCAATGTTAATGCTACCGACACCTCCTACCATAACCGGCTTCCACAACCTGGTGTCCCAACTGTAACGGCTCCCACGCTCCAGGTCGCGAATTCTGTGCTGCCTACGGTAAAGTTTGTCACCACTGTAAGAAGTTTAACCACATCATGAAATGTTGTCCCTCTCACCTTAAAGCGATGCCCTCTAGTATTTCATATTTCAACCCTAGGGAAAAGATTCCAAGGGGAGTAAGGGGTGAGTAAGGGTAAAACATGAACCTACTGATAACGAATTCCGAGAGCTGGAAACACCATCCCCTGCTCTCCTCCCTGCGAGCCAAGATAACAGTCCAGACATTCACTCCCTGTTTGCTTCCACGAACAAGCAACTTGACCCTGCAGTGTCGCTCCTCGTTAACAGCAACATTGCGCCTGCAAAGATTGACACTGGAGCTAAGTGTAATGTCATGTCTTTATCTGAATTTAAACAAATTTGTAATACCAAACATATTGCAAACACTACGGGTACGTTATGAGCCTATGGGGGAGAGGTACTGCTCCCACTGAGAGAAACTGAACTGAATTGTCATGTGAGGTCACAAGCTCACAAACTGAAGTTTATTTTGTTCGGGGGATTCTGCAACCCTGCTTGGTATCAACGCATGGTCTCCTTTGGGCCTGTTGTCCATCGCATCGCTCACACTGAGGGCTCCACTCAGCCGATACTCTCACAATACAGAGACCTATTTGACGACAGGCTTGGAATATCGCCACTGATCCAAATCTCACTCCTGTGGTCCGAGCTCCACACTGTATTCCACATGCCATGCGTGACAGAGTCTACACTGAGCTCCAGCGGATGGTGTCCCTGGGTGTCGTTGCTGCGGTCACTGACCCGTCCGACTGGGTTTCCACCAAGAAACAAAGAAAAACAAGGAAGAAATACGAATCTGCATCAACCCTAGAGACCTGAACACAGCGATCAGACGCCCGCACTACCCGATGAGAACAGTAAAGGACGTTGCTGCTCAGATAGGCAGTGCATCTGTGTTCTCTGTTCTGGATGCCAAAAGTTTGTTTTGGCAGATCCCGCTGAACCCCGACTCGTCCAACATCACCTCGTCTCCGTTCTAAATGGCTTACTCCTTATTCTTAAACTGTGGCCCCTCCCCCAACATCAGGATCATGTTTCCTGCCTCTTGTGTGTCCAAACCCTTAACAATCTTATATGTTTCAATGAGATTTTACTTCGGAGTCACGTGAGTGACAACGTGAAGACCCCGCCAGCGCACATGCGTGCCATATCGTCGAACGCATTGCGGAAGCGACAGTCGGGAGGAGCGCCGCTCCTCCAGCGTAAGTTTAAAAAACTTACTGAAGGTATGTCTTACCATTCTGGTGAGCGTGACGACTGGGTGTGCTTTGTTTTTTCAGACGAGGGAACACTATGGAGTCGTGCAAATCAAGGAGAGCAGCGGCAAAAACCGCTGCTGTGGAAGCAGCCAGCAGCGTGCCGTCTCTCCAGAGCTGCAGGTGCTGCCAGCAGCTCGGACCCGACTCCTCGCCGCTCACGGACGACGGACCGAGCGGGAGGTGCGACCCGCTGCTTATGGTGGCCTGCCTGGGTGTCATGGTACACCAGTCATTGAAAGTAGGCAGAGGTGCAGCAGGCAGTGAAAAAAGCGAAATGGTATGTTAGCTTTCATAGCAAAAGGATTTTGAGTACAAGGAGCAGGGTTCTAGGTTCTACTTCAGTTGTACAGGGTCTTGGTGAGACCACACACCGTGACAGTTTTGGTCTCCAAATCTGAGGAAGGACGGCAGAGAAGGACCTGGTGTGACTGTCTTATGAAGAAAGACTGGGTCTGGAATTTAGGAGATTGGAATCTTGAGTTGGACAGCAAGATGCCCCGATGTTGGGGAAAGTTAAGGGGGGAAATCCTTTAAGTTTCACACAGAGAGTGGTGAGTCTCTGGAACTCTCTGCCACAGAGGGGTGGGCCAGTTCATTGGCATGTGGCCCTTGTGGCTAAGGGGATCAGAGTATGGAGTTGGATGATCAGCCATGATCATATTGAATGGCGGTGCAGGCTCCGAAGGGCTGAATGGTGCACCTAATTTCTATGTTTCTATGCTATGTTTATGCAGGGGCAGAGTCACGGTGGGTCTCCTCCAGGCAGGATCCTTGCAAGGACTGCCAAATGTCTCACCCTCTTCGCAGGGGAGCATTAGGGGTCAGAGCTGGGCTGACCCTGAAGAAGGGGCAATGGCTGAACAGTCAACTGTGTTAGGAGTGCCAGAAGAATTGCTGGGCATGGTAAATAAACATGCTGTGCCAACACAGGAAGGACTGCCCATACATCCAAAGCTGGCAGCCAGCATAAATTACATGGCTACAAACCAGCTGCAGGAGCAAGCCATAAACTCTACGGCTGAGAAATACCTCGCTCCAGAGAACTGCAATTCTCTCAATGTACCAGCAGTCAACAACCCCATCTGGGGCAACATGAGCCCATCTATAAGGAGCCAGGAGGTGAAGCTCCAGAGAATCCTTAAACTGCTGGCTGCAGGGATCACAGCAGGAACCAGGCAGCTGATGGGGTTGATTTGCCTGAAGAGCTGCAAGATGCTCCAGCACTACTGTGTAATACTCAGTTTGAGATTAACAGTTACAGGAAGAGCATCATTAAGCCTGCACTTAATCCCAAAGTTTGCGGGATTATGCAGGACCAGTAGCATTCAGCCGCCAAATTTGCTGTTTGGGTAAAACCTTCCAAAGCAGGTGAAAGACCTATAGGCCTGATCAAGGTGCCAAACACCCCTAAATCCCACTATCAACAGCGGCAGCACCCCTACACAACCACCAGACATCGGTACAATGATAGAACACCTGGTGGTGAAAGCTCGAGGGCCGGCCCACCTGCACAGCGGTCTTTTTTAGACCATGGCCCGGCCCGGCCTTCTTGGAAAATGCACCAACCCCACGACGCAGCAACACAACACCAGAAGAAACAAGGGCAGAGACAACCCACACAACACCGGCGGTAACCATGGAGGTAGGTGGTCTGGTTGCCTCAAAAACATTGCATATTTAGATTCATCAAAAATTGGTGGTCGGTTGCACTTGTTTCATCATGTGTGGAGCACTTTTACCTCTGATCCTTACATACTCGGAAGTATTCAGGGTTACAAAATTGAATTTGTATATGAACTCCCCATCCCAGTTCAGCATATGCCTAGCCGGAAGTTCAAACTTTCACAAAAAGAGAGAACGGCAGGCCATGCTGAACTGTTAAGATTAAACAAAAAAGGGGTAATTGAGAAGACAATCAGAGAATCTCAAGAGTTCGTATCTAATATATTTACAAAAAACAGAAAAGATGGCGGTTGCCGCATCATTATAGATTTGACCGAACTAAATACTTCCATTCAGTATGCCCATTTCAAAATGGACACGTTTGTCACAGCCAAACAGCTAATTTTTAATAGGTACCACATGGCTTGCATCGATCTTAAAGATGCATACTATTCAGTACCAATACACGAAGATCATCGTAAATAACTGAAATTTGTCTGGATGGGACAGCTATGGCAGTATAAGGCCTTACCCAATGGGTTGTCATCAGCACCCAGGCTGTTTACTAAATTATTAAAACCAGCTTTAGCATACTTAAGGGAACATAACCATATCGTCATGGCTTACCTTGATGATATTCTCATTGTAGGTGAGAATTTGGAAATGGCTACATTGGCAGTATCAGCCACAAAACATCTTTTTCGAAAGCTTTCAACATCCAGATAAATCAAAATTGGAACCCTCCACTATCCTCCACTACCATGGATTATTTGGGGTTCACTATTGACTCAGTTCGAATGTCTATCACCTTGCCACCAAACAAAGTGACAGACTTGATGGGAGCATGCAAAAGCCTCACTGGCATCAGGGAACCATCCATTCGGCAAGTAGCCAGAGTGATTGGGAAATTAGTGGCTGCGTTCCCAGCAGCACAATTTGGATGTCTCCATTACCAAAATCTGCAAAGAGCAAAAATTTCAGCTATCAAAAATCATGCAGGCCATTTCGATAGGCCTATGAAACTACCAGGGAAAGCAAAATCAGAATTAAAATGGTGGATAGAAAATGCTCAGCATTGTTCTAACCCCATCACTATCATGAATCCCTCGGTTACATTACAAACTGATGCCTGTGCTAAAGGTTTGGGAGCAACTTAATACCACCACAAGTTGTGGTGACAGATGGAGTGCATAAGAATTAACCCTGTTTAAAGCACTAGGGATTAATTATTTAGAAATGCTGGGAGCATTTCATGGACTCAGGGCTTACTGCTCAGATATGCACCAGTTGCATGTACGGTTACAAATTGATAATACCACAGTGGTGGTCTATACTAATCATATGGGTGGAATAAAGTCGATATCATGTGATGAATTGGCTAATAATATCTGGTACTGGTGTCTGGAAATAGAGATTTGGATTTCAGCCACTTACCTTCCAGGTAAGCTAAATACCGTGGCAGACACCAGATCACGTAAATTCAACGACAACATTGAATGGATGTTGGATCGGAAAGTGTTTACAGATATTATAGAATGGTATTGGACACCAGATATCAACCTTTTTGCATCCAGACTAAATCACCAACTACCAACATATGTTGCTTGGGAACCAGACCCAGGGGCAGCAGCGATGGACGCTTTCTCGCTGCATTGGGGGGATTTGTTTTGCTATGCATTTCCCCCCTTCTGCCTCATCAGTCGGGTCTTACAAAAAATAATTATCGGTACTGAAAGCAAGGGTTAGTGCTTTTTTTTCTAGCTTAGCAATTTATTAGAAGATGGTGAAAGCCTGTCTTAGTTTCATCAGAATCCATTTTGTAATTTTAACTCATTATTAACTTCCACACCATCCCATACAGCACATAATCCTCCAACATTTTTGCCACCTCCAACGGGATCCCGCTACTAGCCACATCTTCCCATCTCCACCCCTTTCCGCTTTCCGCAGAGACCATTCCCTCTGCAACTCCCTGGTCAACTCGTTCCTTCCCACCCAAACCACCGCCCTCCCCAGGTACTTTCCCCTGTGTCCGCAGGAGATGCAACACCTGTCCCTTTACCGTCAGCCTCAACCCCGTTGAAGGAACCCAACAGTCTTCTCAGGTGAGGGAGAGGTTCACTTGCACCTCCTCCAACCTTATTTACTGCATCCACTGTTCAAAGTATCGACTCCAGTATATGGGCAAGACCAAGCGCAGGCTCGGCGATCATTTCGCTGAACATTCTGCTCAGTCCGCCTACCGCTACCTGATCTCCCCGTTCAACACTTCAACTCCCTCTCCCATTCCCACTGACATTTTTGTCCTATGCCTCCTCCATTGTCAGAATGAGGCACAGCGCACATTGAAGGAACAGCACCTCATATTACGCTTGGGCAGCTCACACCCCAGCGCTTTGAACAGTGACTTTTCTAATTTCATGTAGCACTTGCTTCTTCCTCTATCTCCATCCGCAGTTCTCCTACCAGTGTAAATGTCTCCGACTACATTTTACATCTGTTTGGTTTGTTATTATATTTCCCAACTAACATAAAATTCCACATTTTCCTTGATTTCCATTCCCTTTGTCCTATTTTCACACCTTGTACTTCCTTATCTTTACACTTGCTGATCTACGCACCACCCACTTCCCTGACATCAGTCTGAAGAAATGTCTCATCCCGAAACGTCGCCCATTCCTTTTCTCCAGAGATGCTGCCTGTCCCGCTGCGTTACTCCGGCATTTTGTATCTATCTTCACTATATCTAGGATTTCCATTATTCGGCAGGTTTCTATTAGATCTCCCCTCATCCTTTCACATTACAGCAAGTACAGGCCCAAAGCCATCAAACGCTTCTCATACATTAACCCCATTATCCCCGGGATTATTCTCCCAAACCTCCTCTGGATCCTCTCCAACGCCAGCACACTCCTCCACAGATATGGGACCCGGTGCTGTTCACAATATTCCAAATGTGGCCTGACCAGTGTCTTTAAAAGACTCAGCAACCTTGCTGTATCGTTGCTTTTATATTCGAGTCCTCTCTAAATGAATGCTCGCATAGCATCTGCCTTTCCAACTACGGACTCGACCTGCAAATTAACAATTTGGGAATGTTGCAGCAGCACATCAAGGTCCCTTTGCATCTCCTCTTTCTGAATCATCTCCACATTTGGAAAATAGTCCATACCTTTACTCCTTCTACCAGCAGCACGACCGTGTACGTTGCAAAGCCCAATTCCATTTGCCACTTCTTTTCCCACAGACCCAGAGTGTCCAAGTCCTTCTGCAGACTGATGGCTTGCTTAAAGTTACCTACCCCTCCACGTAACTGCGCATCATTCGCTAACCTGACGAATAAGCCACCAATTCCATCATCCAGTTCAATGACATATGATGTGCAAAGTAGCCGCAACATAGACGCCTGCGGAACGCGACCAATCACCAGCAGCCATCCAGAAAAGGTTTCCTTCATTGTTTTCTCACTCTGCTTTCTCCCAATAAGCCGATCCACGCCAGTCCCTCCCTACATACCACAGGGTCCTATCTTACCTAGCAGCCTCTTGTGCGCACCTTATCAAAGTACTTCTGAAAATCCAAACAGACAACATCCTCTGACTAATTTGTCTATCCTGCCTGGTACTTCCTGAATGAATTCCAATAGATTTGTCAGGCATAATTGCCCCTTAACATCCTGACTACGAAAACTGACGGGACTTAATGTTACATGAAGAGCAGTGGGCCCACGTGACATCTCAACGTTACCAGTTTGTAGTACAACAAGAATAGCATTAATCCCGTATAAATAGTTAACAGCCTCGTTTAATCCGGGCAGAAAGAATCTCTATATTACCAATATGTATTGTAACATATATGTGTGAAACCAAGTATGTCAGGTGACAGGGATAATACCGTTTTCAAGATAATTCTTGAGTTTGCATCAGGATGCACAGGGCCTGGCACGCTACGGAATGCGACTGTATTGAGCGTTAAAATACAGGGACAATATATTTTAAGCACTGTCTGGAGTACATCACATCACTAACATCCTACCTACCCACTCCTTCAGACACCTCCGGCCTCTTCTGGAAAAGACCCCCCCGTTCCCACATTGGCATGATCAATAATTCTAGGCCTAGAGTGGAAGCAAGGTAACCTCGAACGCGAATGGCTGCCTGGGAGAAAAGAGACATATGTAGGTACAATTGCGAGGTAACTCGTGATCCGGTATAATAAATATGACTAAAAATGTAGACATATAAATCAGGAAAGAGGTACAGAAGTGTCTCCAGATTCAGGAACAATTTATAGAAACATAGAAACATAGAAATTAGGTGCAGGAGTAGGCCATTCAGCCCTTCGAGCCTGCAATTCAATATGATCATGGCTGATCATCCAACTCAGTATCCCGTAATACCCTCTGATCCCCTTAGCCACAAGGGAACTCACTCTTAAATATAGCCAATGAATGGCCTCAACTATCAGAGAGTTCCAGAGACTCAACCACTCTCTGTGTGAAAAAATCATCTCGGTCTTAAAGGATATCCTTAAGCTGTGACCCCTTGTCCTGGACTTCCCCAACATCGGGAACAAGCATCTAGCCTGTCCCAACCCCTTAAGAATTTTGTAAGTTTCGATAAGCTCATCTCCTAAATTCCAGAGAGATAAACCGAGTCTATCCACTTTCTTCAGACAGTCCTGACATCCCAGGAATCAGTCTGGTGAACCTTCTCTGCACTCCCTCTATACAATAATGTCCTTCCTCAGATTTGGAGACCAAAACTGTACGCAATACTCCAGGTGTGGTCTCAACCAAGACCCTGTACAACTGCCTGCTCCTGTACTCAAATCCTTTTGCTATGAAAGCTAACATACCATTCGCGAACTGAATGATTCTATCAGCAACGAGAGTGTGGGCCTGAGCTACTCTCTCCCTTATTGGGGACCCTTGGACTATGTTTGAGTGGAGTTTACTGGGCTTTATCATGCACCAAACATCATTCTCTTTATCACGTATCTGTACTCTGTGGATGGCTAGATGGTAGTCATGTATAACCTTTCCGCTGAATAGTTAGCACGCAACAAAAGCTTTTCACTATTCCTCTGTAAATGTGACAATAAAGGAAGCTAAACTATGCTAACGAAAAAAATATCTGTATCAGTGGCAACCGAGTGCTCATAGCACCATCCTCTGGTCGCAGGTAATGTTCGAAATTCAATCTAAAATCAAACATCTGCAATAAAAATATTCACCACGAGATGGCAGCAGATGCAGGCTCCCTCTGGGCGACACTGAATGGAAACGCCCCTTGTTGCACGAGATGCAAAGAGTGCGCAGGATCCTAATGCTCGTATTAAGCTAAAATCACAAGTCAAGTCAAGTCAAGTCCATTTTATTTCTATAGCACATTTAAAAACAGCTCACATTGACCAAAGTGCTTTACATCAGTGCAGGTACTAGCGTGTTACATACAATGGTACATAGATCAACAATACATACATAGACACATACATACAGCGCTCCCTCAGAGGACCTCAAGAAAGGCTTGAGAGTAGAAATAGGTTTTAAGTCTAGACTTAAAGGCGTCGATGGAGGGGGCAGTTCTGATGGGAAGAGGGATGCTGTTCCACAGTCTAGGAGCTGCAACCGCAAAAGCGCTGTCGCCCCTGAGCTTAAACCTGGACCGCGGGATAGTCAGTAGCCCCAAGTCAGCCGACCTGAGGGACCTGGAGGTAGAATGGTGGGTTAGCAGGTTTTTGATATAGGTGGGGGCAAGCCCGTTAAGGGCTTTGTAAACATATAGGAGGAGCTTGAAATTGATTCTGTACCATACTGGGAGCCAGTGGAGAGAGGCCAGGATCGGGGTGATGTGGTCCCTTTTACGAGTGCCCATCAGGAGTCTCGCTGCGGCGTTTTGGACCAGTTGCAGCGGGACAGGGAAGATTGGCTGATGCCAGTGTAAAGGGAGTTGCAGTAATCAAAGCGGGAGGAGATAAATGAGTGGATGATCTTTTCAAGGTCGTGGAATTGGAGGAATGGTTTGACTTTAGCGATCATCCGAAGCTGGAAGAAGCGAGCTTTTTCCACAGCATTGACTTGTTTATCAAACTGCAAAGCGGAGTCAAGTATCACGGCAAAGTTTTTGACGTGCGGTTTTTGTGTAAGGGGGTTAGGCTTCCAAGGCTGCCTGCTATTGTTTTGATGGAGTAATTGAAGAGCGCACCACCGGAGGTGAGGACTGTACAGAGCTGGTCGGGGGTGGGGGGGGGGGGGGGGTAAGAGGGGGGGGGAACAACTCCAGGGCTATTTGGAGTCTGTAGACTGGGCAATGTTCAGGGACTCGGCAATGGACGAGTCTCTATTGTTTCTAAAGTGTCTCTATTGTTTCTAAATTGCTTGCAAAATGTGTCTCTTGGTTCTAAAATGCTTGCAGAAAGTGTCTCTTGGTTCTAAAATGTTTGCAAAAAGTGTCTCTTGATTCTAAAATGGTTGCAAAAAGTGTCTCTTGGTTCTAAAATGGTTGCAAAAGTGTCTCTATTGGTTCTAAAATGGTTGCAAAGAGGTCTATTGGTTCTAAAATGGTGCAAAGAGTGTCTATTGGTTCTAAATGGTTGCAAAAAGTGTCTCTATTGGTTCTAAAATGGTTGCAAAGAGTGGCTATTGGTTCTAAATGGTTGCAAAGAGTGGGTTCTAAAATGTTTGCAAAAAAGTGTCTATTGATTCTAAAATGGTTCAAAAAGTGTCTCTTGGTTCTAAAATGGTTGCAAAAGTGTCTCTATTGGTTCTAAAATGGTTGCAAAATGTGTCTATTGGTTCTAAAATGGTTGCAAAGAGTGTCTATTGGTTCTAAATGGTTGCAAAAAGTGTCTCTATTGTTTCTAAAGGTGTCTCTATTGTTTCTAAATTGCTTGCAAAATGTGTCTCTTTGGTTCTAAAATGCTTGCAGAAAGTGTCTCTTGGTCTAAAATGTTTGCAAAAAGTGTGATTCTAAAATGGTTGCAAAAAGTGTCTCTTGGTTCTAAAATGGTTGCAAAAAGTGTCTCTATTGGTTCTAAAATGGTTGCAAAAGTGTGTCTATTGGTTCTAAAATGGTTGCAAAGAGTGTGGTTCTAAATGGTTGCTAAAAAAAAGTGTCTCGTTGGGGGGGGGGTGGTGCAGAAGAGTGTCTCTTGGTTCTAAATGTTTGCAAAAAGTGTCTATTGATTCTAAAATGGTTGCAAAAAGTGTCTCTTGGTTCTAAAATGGTTGAAGTGTCTCTATTGAGGTTCTAAAATGGTTGCAAAATGTGTCTATTGGTTCTAAAATGGTTGCAAAGAGTTCTATTTTCGTTGCAGTGTCTCTATTGTTTCTAAAGTGTCTCTATTGTTTTAAAAATTGCTTGCAAAAATGTGTCTCTTGGTTCTAAAATGCTTGCAGAAAGTGTCTAAATGGTTCTAAAATGTTTGCAAAAAAAGTGTCTATTGATTCAGAAATGGCTTGCAAAAAGTGTCTCTTGGTTCTGCAAAAATGGTGGTTGCAAAAAGTGTCTATTGTTTCTAAAAAATCGTTGCAAAAGAGTGTCTATTTTGGTTCTAAATGGTTGCAAAAAGTGTCTCTATTGGTTCTAAAATGGTTGCAAAATAGTGTCTATTGGTTCTAAAATGGTTGCAAAGAGTGTCTATTGGTTCTAAATGGTTGCAAAAAGTGTCTATTGGGTCTAAAATGGTTGCAGAAAGTGTCTATTGGGTCTAAAATGGTTGCAGAAAGTGTTACTGCATCTAAAATGCTTGCTGAAAGAGTATCTATTGGGTCTAAAATGCTTGCTGAAAGTGTCCCTATTGGTTCTAAAACGCTTGCTGAGAGTGTTTATTGGTTCTGAAATGCTTGCACAAGGTGTCTATTGGTTCTAAAATGCTTGCAAGAAGTGTCAATTGGTTCTAAAATGCTTGCAAAAAGTGTCTCTATTTTTTCGAAAATGCTTGCAAAAAGTGTCTCTATCTACTTCTATCTTCTATCCTCTTCTATCCATATTACTAAAAGTCAGATCTTGACTGCTTTTGGCTCGCTGTGCTGTGATTTCTGAGAGAACGCCGCCACCAATGGCCGTCATATTTGCAGACTCTCTGAGCTCTGAATAGCACTGAACACTTGTCTACTCAACTCTGTGTGCCCTTAATGTAGTTCTAAAAAGGTTACAAAAAATGTCTATAGGTTCTAAAATGGTTGCAAAAAGTGTCTATTGGTTCTAAAATGCTTGCAAAAAGTGTCTCTTTTGGTTCTAAAATGCTTGCAAAAAGTGTCTCTTGGTTCTAAAATGCTTGCAAAAAGTGTCTATTGGTCCTAAAATGTTTGCAAAAAGTGTCTCTATTGGTTCTAAAATGCTTGCAAAAAGTGTCTCTATTGGTTCTAAAATGCTTGCAGAAAGTGTCTCTATTGGTTCTAAAATGCTTGCAAAAAGTGTCTCTTTTGCTTCTAGAATGCTTGCAAAAGTGTCTATTGGGTTTAAAATGCTTGCAGGAAATGTCTCTATTGGTTCTAAAATGCTTGCAGAAAGTGTCTCTATTGGTTATAAATTGCTTGCAAAAAGTGTCTCTATCTATCTTCTTTTTGTTAAATATTTTTATTGGACGTAAGTACATATTAATAGAATATACTTCTCACTCACATTTGAAATTTTATTAATATTAGCAAATTATGTCTTATATATCTCTATACTTTTTTTTGCAGGTAAGAAAAGAGAGAAAAATAAAGTAAGAGTGGGAATGAATGGAGTATTAAAGTTATCCATCATTGGAGATATATCCATGATTTATTATACGTGATCCTTCATCTATTCCATTATTCAGGCTTCAGTCAGGCTCTCGTACCCGAGCCATTTTGACCCTTTAGATATTCAATAAATGGAGACCATATTCCTCTGAAAAGATCCAACTTGTCCAATCTTTCCAGATGAAGTGTCTCCAACATTCCTGTAATCCACATTTTGATTGTGGGGATGTAGGACCTTTCCAGAATTTCAATAATATTTTTTTCCCATTTATTAAACTATAATCAATAAAAATTATTTGATTTGTTGTTATTAATTGATCTGTTTCTAATATTCCCAATATTATTAACTTTGAGTCAGGGATCAGATTCATATTAACAACATTCTAAATTATCTTAAATATCTCTGTCCAAAATTTAGTAATTTTTACACAATTTGTAAATGAGTGCATTAAGTTAGCTTCTAAGTGTTGACATTTATCACATATGGCAGATACATTTGAAAAAATACTATGTAGTTTGGATTTTGAGTAATGTAGTCTATGTAATATTTTTAAATTGTATAAGAGAGTGTCTAGCATTTAATGAGCAGTGGTGTATATGTTGTAGATTTTCATCCCATATTTCAGGTCTAATGATTTGACCCAATTCGTTTTCCCATGATTGCCTATATATTTCTGTCATTGGGACATCGTTTTCCAGTAAAATATTATAAATATATGATATCAATTTTTCTGTGTTCGGGTGTTTATTTAGGCATTCATCTAACATTTCTGTCTTTCTATTTCTAATTTCCTGCGTATTTGCTTTTACATAGTCTCTAATTTTGTTGTAATTCTTGAAATGAAAGGAAAGAATTTTCCCTGTAGAGATCTCCCATCTTATTAATTCCATAGTTTTTCCATGTAAAAAACCTTTGTCCATCATTGAGGGTTTAAATGTAACAATATTTACAATGGTAAGGGCTAGTGGTATACATTCCAATTTTAGTGTTTTCTTTATTTGTTTCCAGATACGTATTCCGCTTTCTATTATAAGGTTTTCACTACAGGTTTTCTTACCTATTTTAATATTGGCGAATAAAATCGAACTAATTTCAAAGGGCGAACAATCTCTTTTTCCATTTTTTAACCAGGTAGTAATTGTTTATTCTGTCTCTACAAACCAAAAATTCATATTTTTAATATTAACCTGCCCAGTAAAAAACATGAAGTTTGGTAGTGCTAGACCTCCATTTATTTTTTGGTTTACATAAATGTTGTTTTTGTTTTTTATTCTATGGCTCTTATAATCCCAGATAAAGTGGTGACTATAGAATCAACCTTCTTAAAAACATTTTTAGGAAGATATATCGGAATCAATTGGAAAAGATATAGTAATTGCGGAGAAAAATCATTTTTTTATTGCATTAATTCTACCTAGCAATGAGATAGGTAATGTTTTATTCCACATATATAAAATGTGTTCTATTTAATTTATTCAATAAAAAAAAAGTTTGAAAATTGGATTTTAAAGCCTAAAGAATCAAATTTTTTGTTTGCATAAATTCCAAGATATTTGATTTTTTTTTTTCATATTATATTCGGTCTTGCTCATCTTAAATGGAAATTGTTGTAGTATATAAGTAAGTTATTTACCAATTATTGGCCATAAGTTCACTTTTTATCTTCCAATTACTACTATATCCTGAAAATAATCCAAATTCAGGTTATTAATTTTGTAAATTGCGGGATACTAATTTCCGGCTATGTAATAAATAAAGTAAATACATCATCCGCATATAAAGAAAATTTATTTTCAGTATCTCTGGTGTCATATCCATAATATTTCAGATGTAATCTCTCACCTGTTGAGCTAAAGGTTCTAAGTGCAAGTGCAAACAGTAATGGGAATAGAGGACAACCATGTCTGCAGCCTCGGAATAGATTAAATTTAGTTGATAGCATTTGATTTACTTATTATTATTCTGGCTGATGGATTAGTGGTAAATTTATGTATTAATTTAACCCCAAGTAATAAACTTCTCTAACCAGCTTTAAAGTTTCCAATAACCGAAAACAAATAAGACCATTCCATCTGGTCCCAAAGTCCAAATGGCAAAGGCTCCTCATTCACCGCATCTAACGAAATAATTACTAGGTTTTTATTAATATCTCTTTTTGAATATATAAATATTGTATAATCGTCTCAAGTTATATGAGGAATAATTGTTTTGGTATAAATCCTGTTTGATTGGATGAATTAATTTTACTAATAACTGTAGCATAGTCCCCCTTTGTGCTAATATTTTTGGTTAGTATCTTTTGAATCATTATTTAAAAATAGCTAAAGCTCTATATGATCTGGTCATCCAGGTCTTTGTCTATTTAGGTATAAGTGTTTATAATAGATTCATTTAAACGTTCCTGTAGTTTCTGGTGAGTATAAATGTCTTCAGACATGGTGCAATACAATCGATCATAAATTGTTTATAAAATTCCGAGCCTATACCAAACCTCCCAACATTGATTGTCAAAAATTCATAATATTTCCCCTCAAAAGTCCCATAATATTTTAAAATGAAAATTCATAATATGTCGCGTCGCGCCCTATTCGGGGTCCCCATGTCACAAATTCTAAAATTGTGAAGAAGTATTTTAAATGCCAAAATGTGAAAAAAGGTACAATGTATGCTGACACACTTATAATTCTTTGTTAAACTTGATAAACTTGGCAATTAGTTCAACTCAAGGGCATAAAGGAAACATACCTGGAAGATATGAGATCTAAAATTAGGTAATTAATGGTTGTATTCAAATACTTAAGCACAAAAGATGCAGAATATATTTGTAACGTAATGTATTTCAATTCAAATTTTAAACAAATATAATCTGTGTAGTTCCAGTCATTCTCATTGCAAAAATCATTTCATTTCATTTTTTTTTGATGGGTAATAATTACTATTCATGGTATCTGTGGTCCTCTTTTACCCCAACCAGAATAAAAAAACAATGCAAATTATGTAAACAGTCACTACAAAGTCATCTGTACTTTGTTCTATGTGTTCCGTTTGTGAAGAACTTAACGGTTGGGAAAAATGAATTCCACAAGCGAAACGAAGAAAGGGTTATGCATAAAATCTGTTTTGTTTTAATAAATTGTAAGTATCTGTGCCTAGTCTGGAAAAATTACTGAAGGAGCAAATACGACTCTTTACTCTTGCTAAATTCTATTGTTAAATGTCACGCTAACTTAACATTCAGATAGAATTCATGTATTAAATAAATATGATTTATATTTCTATTCAAAAAAGAACATCAGAGACTCGATTATACACTGACAAGTGTCCTGCGGACACTACCACAAGTTATTAGTTGGGTCCTCGTTGGGATTAGTTTCCAAAGAGTGCAATGTTTACTTTCTGTTTACGCAAGCCGATTTATTCCCGCGATCGGATCGTAGATTATATTATTGTATTTAAACAGTAATTTTTCGTGGTGGTTAATGATTGTTGGGGTCCTACAGAATTTACCACATGTTAACAATAGTTCATCACCTCTTTGGCCTACCCGCCCGTGACACAATTAAGAGCAGCAATCAATCCGGAACAACTCATTCGGTCTATTTGTTTTTGGTCCCAAGCACAAGCGTATACAATCGCTTACCACAGAATAAAACAAGCTACAATGCAAAAGGGGAGGGAAACACGATCCAAGCGAGATCAGAAACGTAGAACCTTGAAAGCATGATGACACTGGGGTGGCAAAATAAGAAACAACAAAGACATCGGATAGGCGGGGGC
>CM069132.1:162427949-162476066 GCA_035221665.1 Okamejei kenojei
GGAGAGGAGCAGAGAGGGGGAGTAGGGGGGAGGGACACGGAGAGGGGGAGGTGGGGGGGACGAAGGCTGCGGGGGTTCCACAAGCGCTCCATCCTAGGCCCCATTCCCTTCTCCCTGTATAAGCACCCCTTAGGCCAAGTCATTCAAAGGTACAAGCATTTCCTTCCACTGCTATGCAGGTGATACACATCTCTATCTCCCCCTTAAACCCCCAACAACCTGATCAAATCTACCAACCTTATGCACTGCCTCGAGGATAATAAAGTGCTGATGACCCAAAACTTCCTCCACTAAACGGAGCAAGTCTGAGTTAAGTTCAAGACAGTTTTAATTGTCGTGTGTCCCGATAGGACAATTAAATTCTTGCTATGATTCAGCGCACCAGAACATAGTAGGTCATGAATACAGAACAGATTCAGTGGTGGGTTCCCCCCCCATTTTCCCCCCACCCCCCGAGCTAAGTTTAACAGCCTGATGGCTGTGGGGAATTAGTTAGCTATCCTGAAACCTGTCGTTGCAGTCTTCAGGCTCCTTTACCTCTACCTGAAGGTAGCAGGGAGAATGATGAGTGCAGGATGGTGTGGGTCCTTGATAGATGCTGCCCAGCCTTTTTGAGGCATTGACTGTGTAGATCCCCTCTATGTAAGGGAGGTCAGAGCACATGATGGACCTGGGCAGTGTTACTACTTTTTGGTAGTCTTTTTCCTCTCCAGGCACCAAGTGCCGAACCAAGCCACGATGCAACCGGTCAGCAAGCTCTCTACTGTGCACACTGTAGAAGTGAGAGAGAGTCCTCCTTTGACAGACCGTCTCTCCGTAATCTACTCAGGAAGTAGAGGCCGCTGATGAGCTTCTTTATAATTGCATCAGTGTTCTCACGGACCAGGAAAGACCATCAGAGCTATGCACGCCCCAGGAATTTGGAAGCACTTGACCCGTCCACCATTGACCCGTTGATATAAACAGGACTGTGGGTCCCCCATCCTACTCCCTTCCAAAGTCACAATCAGTTCCTTGGGTTTTGTTGGTGTTGAGGGCCTGTTTATTGTGCTGGGCAACCATTTGGGTCAATCGTCCCCGATCTCACTTCTGTACTCGACGCTCCCCATCAGTAATCACGTCCCCACAACATTGGTATCATCCAGTGAACCTTAGATGAGTTCGCACTATGACCACTACGCTGTCATGAGTATAGAGGAGTACATCAGGGGGCTAAATTATATGGGTTATATGGGTTAAAGCACACGCCTTGAGGTGCTCCCATCGAGCTGACTGTTATCGAGGATGACACATTTCCTCCATACGGACAACCGTGGTCCTATGAATGAGGAGGTCGAGGATCCAATTGCAGTGGGAGCGCAGAGACCCAGTTCTGCGAGTTTGGAAACCAGCTTGGAGGGGATTGATTGTGTTAAAATGCCGAGCTGATAAACAATGAATAACAGCCTGATAATATGTTTTTTTTGTGTCCCAAGTGGTCCAGAGCTGAGTGAAGTCAACGAGATCGCATTCCACCGTTTGATCTGTTGCGGCGGTAAGCGAACTGCAGTGGGTCCAGGTTTTTGTCGAGGTAGATTTGATTTGCACATGACACAACCCTCCAAAGCACTTCATCACCACAGGCGTTAGTTGCCACTGGTTGATAGTCATTGAGGGCCACTCAAACCTTGCTCTACTTGGGCACTGGTAACATTGATGCCCTTTTAATGCAGGTGGGAACCTCGGACCTCAGAAGTGAGAGGTTGAAAATGACTGTAAAATCTCCCAGCCAGTTGTCCGCACTGGATTTTAGAACACGACCTGGTATACCATCAGGTCCCAGCGCTTTTCGAGGGTTCACCCCTCAGAAGTGATTCCTACATCGGCCTCTGACTGACTGTGGCGCGTGAAATAACCATCACAGCGAATGGGGCTCGAGAAGGCACATCATTATTCCTCGGACCTATCAAAATGCGTGCGTAGAACGCATTAGCTCATCAGGGAGTGATTGCTACGATGACCATCGAGGCTGCCTCTGATCTCGCCCGGTAGGAGGTGATTGCACGTCGAGGCCCCGCCACAAGAGCTTGCCGAACATCTATCCATCCTCCAGTTCTGGAGGATAGAATAGATGCCCTTTTTGAGCCCTTTTTGGCCTTTTTGATGGCCTTACCAAGGTTGTATCTGACTTCTTTTCTTGTAGACCACTGTATCATCAGACAATTGAATGACACGTGTCTGGTCTTCAGAAGATGTGGATCAAAAGTTCAAAAGGCTTCTGATTGAGAAACACTTGGAAATTTTTTTTTTTGTTTTTGTTGGGATGCAGTCCTCCACATATATCTATAGGCGAGTCTCTACAAGACTGAGGCTATTCATATCAGGTCCGTTGATGCCGAGTCCCTGAACAATGCCCAGTCCACAGACTCCAGAACGCGTCTAGGGGTTGTTTCCACTGGCCTTCCCACCCACCCCTCCCCCCTCACATCTTGTGAGTGCAACCAACCCGCGCATCGCACTTTCCTGGGGTGCACATCATCAATTACTAACTTCCATCCAAAACTAATAGCAGGCAGCCTTTGAAGCCTACACCCCCTACTCAAACCGCACCGTCAAACCTTGGTGTGATATTTTGATTCGCTCTAGAATTTTGATAAACAAATTATGTGGAAAAAGCCGCTTCTTCCACTGCGGATGATCGCTAAAATCAAACCATTCCTCCAATTCAACACCCTTGAAAAGATCATTTAATCTCCTCGCCTCGCTTTTATTACTGCAATACCCTTTACACTGCATCCAGCCAATCATCCCTGTCCCGCCTGCAAACCGTCCAAAAACGCGCAAGCGAGACTCCATGACGGACCACTCGTAAAAAGGGACCAAACACCCCCCGATCCTGCCTCTCTCCACTGGCTCCCAGTATGGTACAGAATTCAATTTCAAGCTCCTCCTATATGTTACATAAGCCCTTACACGGCATGCTCCCACCGTATATCTAAAACCTGATAACCCACCATTCTAACTCCCAGGTACCCTCAGGTCGGCTGACTTGGGGCTACAGCACTATCCCGCTGGTCCCGGTATTAAGCTCAGGGCGACAGCTGCTTTTGCGTTTCCAGCTCTAGACTGGGAACAGCATCCCCCTCTTCCCATCAGAACTGCCTCTCACATCGACTCCTTTAAGTCTAGACTTAAAACCTATTTCTACTCTCACAAGCCTTTCTTTGAGGTCCTCTGAGGGAGCGCTGAGTAATGAATGTGTCTATGTATGTAAATGTTGATGTATTACCATTGTATGTAACACGCTAGTACATGGCACTGATGTAAAGCACTTTGAGTCAACTGCGATGTTGCTTTTTAAATGTGCTATATATAAATAAAATGGACTTGACTTGGTACTTGACTTGGCGATTGAGCTTAATACGAGCATTAGGATCCTGCGCACTCTATTGCATCATCAAGGTTTCCATTCAGTGTCGCCAGCAGCAGCCTGCATCTGCTAGCCCATATCGTGAGTGCATATGTTGGTATTGCAGATTTTTATTTTAGATTGAATTTGGAACATTACCTGCGACCAGAGGATGGTGCTATGAGCACAATGTCCTCGGTTGCCACTGACACAGATATTTTTTCGGTAGCAAAGTTTTAGTTTCCATTATTTCACATTTACAGAGGAATAGTGAAAATGCTTTTGTTGCGTGCAAACCTGTTTTTCAGCGGAAAGGTTATAGCAAACTAACCATCTAGCCATCCACAGAGTAAAGATACGTGATACGTGATTAAAGAGAATGATGTTTTGGTGCGATCTGATAGAAACATAGAAATATAGCGAACCTAGGTCGCCTATTATAGAAGATTTTTTTCCCCCCAACAAAATCAGAGAGAGTACAGAGGAGATTTACTAGAATGTTGCCAGGTGTTCCAGCAACTATGGTACAGAGAAAGGTTGAACAATTTTAGTCTTTATTCTTTGAGTCGCAGAAGTTAAGGGGCGGACCTTGATTGAGGTTCTTTAAATTGATGAAAGGGATAGACAGAGTTTGAACGGGATACGTTTTTTTTTTTTTATCCATGGAGGGTAGGGAAGATTCAAACAAGAGTGCATGACATGAGAATTAAGGGACATGAGTTTAGGGGTAACGTGAGGGGGTAACTCTTCTTTACTCAGGGGGTTGGTGCTTGTGTGAATGAGCTTTCAGCAGAAGTGGTGAGGCAGTGATCGATTTAACAATTAAGACTAAAGTGGCGTAGGTATAATGGACTGAAGGAATGGAGGGGTATAGGACTGAGTGCAGGTAGATGGGCTAGGGGAAAACAAAATGTCAGCCGGACTGGAAGGGGCGAGAGGGCCAGTTTCGTGCTGTAATTGTTATATGGTTGTAATGGTTTATATGGTTAGGTGCAGGAGTAGGCATTTCGCCACTTTCGAGCCTGCACCGCCATTCAATATGATTATGGCAGAGCATCAACTCATAACTTGAACCTGCCTCTCTCCCATACCCCCTGTCCTTTAGCCACAAGGGCCCACATCTAACTCCCTCTTAAATATAGCCAATTAGAACTGGCCTCAACTACCTCTCTGTGGCTGAAGAATTCCACAGATTCACGCACTCTGGTGTGAAAATGATTTTCTCATCTCGGTCCTAAAAATTTTCCTTCCCGCCGTATCCTAAACTGTGAGCCTTTGTTCTGGATTTCCCCAACATCAGGACAATCTGTCCTGCATCTAGTCTGTCCAAAGCCCCTAAGAATTTTGAAGTCTCTATACAGATCCCCACATCATCTTTCTAAATTCCAACGAGTACAAGCCGAGGTCTATCCAGATCTTTCTTCGTATGGAAGTCCTGCCATCCCAATATCAGTCCCTGGTGAAGCATCTCTGTACTCCTCCATGGCAAGAATGGTATTTCCATAGAATAGGAGAACCAAAATTGTACGCAATACTCCAGAGTGGGCCTCACCAGACCCTGTACAACTGCAGTAGAACCTCCCTGCTCTTGTACTCAAATCCTTTTGCTAATGAATGCCAACATACCATTTCACTTTCTTCACTGCTGCTGCCACCTGCATGCCTACTTCAATGACTGGGTGTACAATGACAATCCAGGTCTCTTGCATCTCCCCTTTTCCTAATCGGCCACCATTCAATAATAGTCCTACCTCTTGTTTTGCCTACAAAGTGGATAACCTCACATTTAATCCAAATTATACTGCATCTGCATCCATATCCACACTCACGCCAATCTATCAAAGTCATCCTTGGCAGCCCTCCTAGCATCCTTCACACAGCTACACTGTCCCCTTGCTTCGTGTCAACTCCGCAACTTGGAGATGTTGCATTTGATTCCCTCAAATCCAGATTATTAATATATATTGGTAAATAGCTGGGTTCCCACACTGAGCCTTGCGGTAATACCCCACTAGTCAATGCTTCCATTTCTGAAAAGTACCCGTTTACTCCTACGCCTTTTGCTTCCCAGTTTGCCGGCCAGTTTCTCTATCCACAATCAATACTGAACCCCCAATACCCGTGTCTTTAAGTTTGTATACTAACTCTTATGTGGGAACCGTGTCCGAAAGCTTTCTGAATAGTCCAGATAAAACACATCCACTGGTTTATCCCTTATCTACTCTACTAGGTATATTCCTCGAAAAAATTCTACAAATTCGTCAGACCCAATGATTTAGACCTTTTCATAAATCCATGCTGACTTTGTCCAATTATTCACCACTTTCCAATGTGCCGATCACATCTTTAATAACTGCTCTAGCATTTTCCCCACTTCTGATGTTAGACTAACTGGTCTGTTATTCCCATTTTCCTCTCTCCTCCCTTTTTAAAGCACAGTAAACTCCACTTAAATATAGTCCAGTAGTTCCCCAATGAAGGGAAGAGAGTAGTTCACAGCCCATCACCTCGTTGCTGATAGAATCATTTCAGTTCCTCTGATAAACAGCCGAAAAAATAAATGTTCCTGAATCTGGACGTCTCGCGATTTCACAATTCTGTTCCTCTTTTTCCTGATGGGGGAGGGGAGATGATAATGTCACACATACATTTTTAGTCAATTTATGATACCATGGATCACGTGTTACCATTCCGCAATTGTACCTACATATGCCTCTTTTCCCTCCAGGCAGCCCATTCGTCGTATTGAGATTACCTTGCTTCCCTCTAAGGCCAAGAATATTGATCAAGCAATAGTGGAACGGGAGGGTCTTTTTCCAGATGAGGCCGGAGGTTTCTGAAGGAGGTGGGTAGGTAGGATTGTTAGTGATGGTATGTACTCCAGACAGTGCTGTAAAATATAATGTCCCTGTATTATTAACGCTCAATACAGTCGCATTCCGTAGCGGCCAGGCCCTGTGCATCTGATGCAAACTCAAGAATTATCAGTGAAAACAGTATTATCACCTAGTCACCTGACATACTTGGTTTTTCATTCACACATTATATTTACAGTACATTTGGTAATCCTATAAAAAACTTGTTTTGCCTGGATTAAACGAAAATAAAATTCCAAATTTTCTTGCAAAAAGTGTGTCTATTGGTTCTATTCTACAAAGCTTCCAAAAAGTGTCTCTTTTGGTTCTAAAAAAATGCTTGCAAAAGAGTTGTCTAATTGGTTCTAAAAATGCTTGCAAAAATTCTTTCAAAAATGCTTGCAAACGCGTGTCTCTATAAGGTTCAAAATGCTGCAAAAATAACTCTAATCGTTCAAATATGCTTGCAAAATGTTTCTCTATTTCGTTTCAAAATGCTTGCAAAAGGTGTCTCTATTGGTTCTAAAATGCTTGCAAAAAGTGTTTTTTGGTTCTAAAATGCTTGCAAAAGGTGTCTCTTTTGGTTCGAAAATGCTTGCAAAAAGTGTCTCTTGGTGCTAAAATGCTTTAAAAAAGTGTCTGTTGGTTCTAAAATGCTTGCAAAAAGTGTCTCTTGGTTCTAAAGATGCTTGCAAAAAGTGTCTGTTGGTTAAAAAATGCTTGCAAAAAGTGTCTATTTGTTCCAAAATGTTTGAAAAGAAAACATTAAAATTGAAATCTATACCACTAAGCCTTACCATTGTAAATAATGTTACATTTAAACCTTCAATGATGGATAAAGGCTTTTACAATGGAAAAATAAGGGAATTATTAAGATGGGCGATCTCTACAGGTAAAACTCTTTCCTTTCATTTCAAGAATTACAACAAATTTATGGATTACATTCCAAAGATTATTTTAGATACTTACAATCAAGAGACAATGTAAAAAGCAAACACACAGAACTATAAAAATAAAAGAACAGAGAATTTATATGAATGAGTCTAAATAAACACCCCGAACACAGAAAAAATGAATCATATTATTTTATAATATCCTATTTGGAAAATGATATCCCATTAAACAGATATAAATAGACAATCATGGGAAACCGAATTAAGGTCAAATTATCATGACCAGACGTAGGGATGAAAGTTACAACACATACACCATTGTTTCCGTTAAAATGCAGACACCTCTTATACAATTTAAAATATTACATAGATGTACATTACTCAAAATCCAAACTACATAACATTTTCCAAATTGTACTCTGCATATTGATAAAATGGTCAGCACTTAGAAGCTAATACTGACACACACAATTTACAAATTGTGTAAAATTTACAAAATTTTTGGATAGAAATATTTAGATAATTTCGAATGTTTAATATACGAACCAGATAATTGACTCAAAGTTTAATAATACTGGAATACTGGAAACAGATCAATAATAACACCGAATCAAAGAATTTTTATTATTATTATAAAGTTTAATAGTTGGGAAAAAATTAATATTAAAATTCTGGAAAGGTCCTACATCCCCCACAATCAAAAATGTGAATACAGAAATGTCGGTGACACTCCATCTGGAAAGATTAGGCTTGTCCTAATGGATAGGTTGGAATCTTTTCAGAGGAATATGGTCTCCATATATTGAATATCTAACAGGGTCAAAGTGGCTCAGTGCGAGAGCCTGACTGAGGCCTGAATAATAGAATGATGAAGAATTACAGATAATAAATCATGGGATATATCTCCAACGATGGATAACTGTTTAATACTCCATTCACTATTCTTATTTTTCTATATTATTTTTCTCTATCTTTTCCTACATAATAAATAAAAAAAAATGTATAGAAATAATAAAGTCTTAAATGTTTAAATTAATATTAATAATATTATGAATGTATGTAAGAAGTATTTTTTATTAATATGTATTTACAACTAATAAAAAATACCTATCAACAAAGAAATACTTGCAAAAAGTGTCTATTGCTTCAAAAATGCTTGCAAAAAGTGTCTATCGCTTCGGAAATGCTTGCAAAAAGTGTCTATTTGTTCCAAAATGCTAACAAAAAGTGTCTCTATGGTTCTAAAAAAATGCTTGCAAAAAGAGTCTTTTGGTATTGTCTGTGATCGAAAATGCTTGCAAAAAAGTGTCTGTGTTAAGTTCGAAAATGCTTAAAAAAGTGTCTCTATTGGTTCTAAAGAATGCTTGCAAAAAGTGTCTAGTTTGTTCTAAATGCTAAAGCCTGGCCAGAGTGACTGAGCTGCCTGGCCAGAGTGACTTAGCTGCCAGCCGAAGAATCCATTTGGCCCACAATGTCCATACTAGCCCTCTGGAAGCCAGTCCCTTTGACCCACAACACACATACTAGTGCTCCAGAAAGTCCCCCCCACATGCCCCCACTGGCCAACAATATTGGAATTGGTGGAGAGGTGGAATATTGCATTGGGGGACCAGCCCTCCCGTGTGAAGCTGGGACCCAACTGGTCCCACTTAGTCTAGTCTATATAATTAAAAGTCTCATCTTGACCACTTCCTGTTTCCATACCTTACATCTGAGGTCCAGGTGTAAGGTATGGTTTAACGTGTTGAATCATCTGCTCCATTATAGACCTAATCATAAAATGCGAGATGTAAAAATGAATACTGGGGTGAAGGAATTGCATTCTGCAGTTGGAATGTCAAGGGAATTAATGAACCCATTAAGAGAGGCAAAGTATTAGCTCACCTAAAATCACTCAAAACAGACATAATTTTCCTCCAAGAGACTCACCTTAAAAAAGGAAGCGCAATAACAAAATGGTGAATACTCAAACGTATCATTCCTCATTCACACATAAATCTAGAGGGGTTGCATTTCCTAATCCGTAAAGGTATAACCTTTAAACATATATCAACTACATAAGAAACTGATTGTAGATATATCAAGTATTAGGCGAATTATACTCAAAAAAAAGTGACTCTCCTTAATGCATATGGACCAAATTTTGATAGTCCACTGTTTTTCAAGAGAATACTTAATATTATTCCGGAATGCACAGAAACTAATTTAATAATTGGTGGAGACTTAAATTGTACACTAGATTCATATTTAGATAGATCATCAACTCAAAGAAAATCAAAATCTCTGTGAATTTTTAAACTCATATATAAACAATAGCAATATTAAGGATATCTGGAGAACTGAAAACACATCCGGAAGAGAATATTCATTCTACTCATCTGTGCACAAAACTTATTCAAGGATAGACTATTTCTTAGTAGACTCTAAACTAATTCCATTTACTTATAAATCACAATATCATAATATTATAATTTCGGATCATGCTCCATTAACGTTTATGATTAAACTAAACGGAATGGACAAGAAACAGACACAATCGAGACTTAATCCTCAAATTTTAAAAGAACAGGTGTGTTGTGAATACCTTGTAAAACAGATTAATATGTTTTTCAAGGTCAATGACCAGCCTGAAATCTCTGCTTCCCTTCTTTGGGAAACATTTAAAGCATTTATACGAGGGGCATTAATCTCCTCTCAAGCATTTCTTTATAAAGAGAATAGAGCTAAACAACAGACATTGGAAATGGAAATAAGGCAATTAGACATAGAAAATGCAAGAGCACCTTCATTGGCAAAACATAATAAAATAGCAGCACTGAAATATAAGTTAAATAAAATATACTCTGACCAAGTAATAAAACTTTATCAACACACAAAACAATTACATTTTGAATTTGGTGATAAACCACATAAACTATTGGCACGCCAGTTTCGTAATTGCATGGGGAAAAAACGATTCATAAGATTAGATCAGAAAAGGGAGAAATACTAACACTCCCCAAAGATATTAATGACAGATTTTCACAACACTAATCAAAATCTTATCTTTACTCAACTAAAGTGACAGAACAATCAACAGGAATGGAAGCATTTTTACAGAAATGTAACCTTAAAGGCTTAGATCTGCAAGAGCAAGAATTATTAGGAGCTGAAATAACAACTAAAGATATTGAAGAGTCAATTAGATCTTTAAAAAATGGAAAGGCCGCCGGCCCTGATGGCGTAGTTCTGAATTTTATTAAAAAATTTATGATCTGATTTCTCCACGCTTACAAACATTGTATAAACAAGTTTATACTCAACAGCAATTCCCGGAAACTTTAAACGAATCTACAATAATACTTATACATAAAACTGATAAGGGTCTGGAAGACCCGGCCTCATATAGAGCAATAGCTCTATTAAATACTGATCAGCAAATATTAACTCAAATCCTATCTTATAGATTGAGCTTAGTAATTAACAAATGAATACACTCTGATCAAACAGGTTTTATCCCAAAACGTCACTCATTTTACAATCTTAGACGATTATTTAATATTATATATTCAAATAGAATTGCTAATGCATATCTAGCAATTATTTCGCTAGATGCTGAACAAGCCTTTGATCAAGTAGTATGGCCATATTTATTTTCAGTGATGGAAAAATTTCAATTGGGAGAGAAGTACTGTACATGGTTTAAACTTTTATACTCTAACCCAACAGCTAGAACACTAACAAACCAAATGTTATCAACTAAATTTAATCTTTCTAGAGGTTGTAGACAAGGATGCTCGTTATTTCCATTATTATTTGCTTTAGCAATTGAACCACTCGCAGAAAATGTCAGATCTAATCCAGAAATACATGGGCACAATACTAAAGATACAATGAATAAAAATTCTCTATATGCAGACGATGTACTAATATATATCACAAAGCCAGAAATTAGTATTCCAAATTTATTAAATCTAATAACTCAATTCGGTCAGTTCTCAGGATATAGAATTAATTGGAATAAAAGCAAAATCATGCCAATAACGGATCACAATTTACATATACTACAACAATCACCTTTTAAAATAGTTGAAGAAAATTTTAAATATCTAGGTATTTGTGTAACTAAGGCATATAGTTCTTTATTTAAATCAAATTTCCCACCTTTACTGAATAAACTAAATAAGAATATTCAATACTGGAAAACACTCCCTATTTCAATGTTCGGTAGAATTAATGCTATAAAAATGATTTTTCTGCCGCAATTACTGTACTTATTTCAGTCAATCCCGATATATATTCCAAAATCTTTTTTTTTTTTTAAGTAGACTCAACTGTTACAAGTTTCATCTGGGATTACAAGAATCATAGAATAAATAAAAAACATTTATGTAAATCAAAGATTAATGGAGGTATAGCTCTACCAAATTTTCTGTTTTATTTTTGGGCAGTCTATATTAAAAACATGAATTTTTGGCTGGGAGAAATGGATCAACAACCAGACTGGTTAAGGATGGAAAAGGAAGATTGTCTACCTTTTGAAATCGGTTCCACTATATTTGCACCGACAAAATTGCATTAAAAAACCTATAGGGAAAACCCTATAATATATTGTGGTACACAAATCTGGAAACAACTTAAAAAGGCTTTAAAATTGGTTAATATACCACTCCGTCTCCCTATTGTAAACAATCCCTTATTCAAACCTTCCATGCTGGATAAAGGCTTTATACAATGGAAAAACTATGGAATCTAAAAGATGGAACACCTTTACAAACCTTTAACGAAAGATATATGGGACAAAAGTTTACAATTTATACATCAATGCTCGTTAAACTCCAGACATGCTTTAATACAATTTAAAGTATTACATAGATTACATTACTCAAAAGTTAAATTGAATAGAATCTTTCCACAGGTCTCCTCATCTGCGATAAATAGGCTAATTTAACACATACTTTTGCAAATTGTATAAAAATTAAAAGCCCTGTCCCACGGTACGAGTTTATTCCAAGAGTTCTCCCGAGTTTGCCCTGATTCGAACTCGGAGATTTACGGTAACGGCCACTCATCGCTACTCGGGGCTCTCGTGGACATTTCTCATCATGTTGAAAAATCTTCACGAGTCTTCCCTTGCTTACCTGCCGTTAGCGAGTCTTCCCGAGTACCTGCTGTTAGCGCTAAGAGACGTCCTGAGCTCCGACGCACCTCGCTACGTTCATTCTCCATGCTTACCACGAATTTGATTTTTTTTTTAACTGGAATGAACTTGTACCGTGGGACAGGGCTTTAAGAATTTTTGGATTGCGATTTTTAGAAAAAAATTCTGAAGTTATTAATACTAAACTGGATCCGGTCTCAAAATTAATAATACTTGGAATATCAGAACAAAGTTTAACTCTTACAAGTCAAAGACATTTCCTAGATTACAGTATAATAATTGGAAATAAATTAATATAAACATTTTTGGAAAGGCCCTATATCCCCCACAATTAAAATGTGGATTACGGAAATGTCGGAGACCCTACACCTGGAAAGAATCAGATTTGCCCTGATGGACAAACAAGAAGTTTTCGTTAGAACATGGTCTTCTTTCATTGATTACTTAAAAGGGTAGATCGGTTCGGCAGGGAACCCTAACTGAAACTTGGACTCAGGATTAGATGAAAAGTTATATTCTATATTCCTTCATCTTATCTCCAATGATGTATTAATGGTAAATTATTCCATTCTTTATGATTTTTTTGATTTTGATTTTATTTTTTTTTCTGTTTTTCTCTCTTTATATAAAAAAACTATTAGTCAAAATGATTCACTTGATAATATTAATAATCTATGACTGTTGTACACGAAATATTGCTATCATACTATGTGTTTGCAAAGTCACTGCCTACATACTCTAATAAAAATAAGTATTTATAAATTAAAAAAAAAAAAAAAACTGCAGCCAGTTGGTCCGCACAGGATTTTAGAACACGACCTGGTACACCATCAGGTCCATGCGCTTTTCGAGGGTTCACCCCTCTGAAGGATTTTCTGACGTCCGCCTCTGTGACTGTGACTGAAATACCATCACAGCGAATGGGGGCTCGAGAAGGCACATCAGTGTTCTCCCTATCAAAGCGTGCGTAAAACGCATTGAGCTCGTTAGTGAGTGACGCTACGCCGACATTCAAACTGCCTCCTGATCTCGCCTTGTAGGAGGTGATTGCACTCAGACCCCGCCACAGCTGCCGAACATCTATCTCATCCTCCAGTTTGGAGCAGAAGTCCCTTTTGGCCTTTTTGATGGCCTTACCAAGGTCGTATCTGGACTTCTTGTAGACCACTGTATCATCAGACATGAATGCCCGCAGTCTGGTTTTCAGAAGAGTGTGGATCAAAAGTTCAAAGGCTTCTGATTGAGAAACACTTGGAAAGTTTTGTTGGGATGCAGTCCTCCACACATATCTTCAGGAAGTCTGTAAAGACTGTGGCCTAATCTCAGGTCCGTTGCCGAGTCCCTGAACATTGCCCAGTCTACAGACTCCAAACATTCCTGGA
Organism: Okamejei kenojei; assembly: GCA_035221665.1. Classification (NCBI taxonomy): domain Eukaryota; kingdom Metazoa; phylum Chordata; class Chondrichthyes; order Rajiformes; family Rajidae; genus Okamejei; species Okamejei kenojei. Next base: position 162,441,608 of record CM069132.1, read on the forward strand.
GTTGTTCCTCTGCCCTCCCCAACCCCCACCCCCGACCTGCTCTGTACAGTTCTCACCTCCGGGAGTGCGCTCTTCAATTACTCCATCAAAACAATAGCAGACAGCATTGGAAGCCTAAGCCCCTTACTCAAACCACACATCAAAAACATTGGAGCGATATTTGACTCCGCTTTGAAGTTTGATAAACAAGTCAATGCTGTGGAAAAAGCTCGCTTCTTCCAGCTTCCGATGATAGCTAAAATCAAACCATTCCTCCAATTCGACGACCTTGAAAAGATCATCCACTCATTTATCTCCTCCCGCCTTGATTACTGCAACTCAGTCAGTCAGTCAGAAACCGATGAATTGATCATGGGGAACAAGGACATGGCAGAACAATTGAATAACTACTTTGGTTTTGTCTTCACTAAGGAAGACATAAATAATCTGCCGGAAATAGCAGGGGACCGGGGGTCAAATAAGGTGGAGTAACTGAGTGAAATCCAGGTTAGCCGGAAGTGGTGTTGGGTAAATTGAATGGATTAAATTGAATGGCTAAATCCCCAGGGCCTGATAGTCTGCATCCCATAGTACTCAAGGAAGTAGCCACAGAAATAGTGGATGCATTAGTGATAATTTTTCAAAACTCTTTAGATTCTGGAGTAGTTGCTGAGGATTGGAGAGGAGCTAATGTAACCACACTTTTTAAAAAAGGAGGGAGAGAGAAAACGGGGAATTACAGACCAGTTAATCTAACGGGTAGTGGGGAAACTGCTAGAGTCAGTTATTTAGAATTTATATAGAATATATAGAATTTTTAGAGGATGTAAGTAGTAGAGTGGATAAGGGAGAACCAGTGGATGTGTTATATCTAGACTTTCAGAAGGCTTTCGACAAGGTCCCACATAAGAGATTAGTATACAAACTTAAAGCACACGGAATTGGGGGTTCAGTATTGATGTGGATAGAGAACTGGCTAGCAGACAGGAAGCAAAGGGTATGAGTAAATGGGTCCTTTTCAGAATGGCAGGCAGTGACTAGGGGGTACTGCAAGGCTCAGTGCTGGGATCCCAGCTATTTACAATATATGTTAATGATTTGGAAGAGGGAGCTGAATGCAACATCTTCAAGTTTGCGGATGACACTAAGCTGGGGGGTAGTGTTAGGTGTGAGGAGGATGCTAGGAGGCTAAAAGGTGACTTGGATAGGCTGGGTGAGTGGGCAAATGCATGGCAGATGCAGTATAATGGGGATAAATGTGAGGTTATCCACTTTGGTGGCAAAAACAGGAGTTTATTATCTGAATGGTGGCAAATTAGGAAAAGGGGAGATGCAACGATTCCTGGGTGACATTGTACACCAGTCATTGAAAGTAGGCATGCAGGTGCAACAGGCAGTGAAGAAATGAGACCGAGATGAGAAAATCGTTTTTCACACAGAGAGTAGTGAATCTGTGGAATTCTCTGCCACAGAAGGTAGTTGAGGCCAGTTCGTTGGCCATATTTAAGAGGGAGTTGGATGAGGCCCTTGTGGCTGAAGGGATCAGAGGGTATGGAGAGAAGGCAGGTACAGGATATTGAGTTGGATGATCAGCCATGATCATATTGAATGACGGTGCAGGCTCGAAGAGCCGAATGGCCTGCTCCTGCACCTAATTGCTATGTTTCTATGTTTCTATGAAAGCAAATGGTATCTTAGCATTCATAACAAAAGGATTTGAGTATAGGAGCAAGGAGGTTCTACAGCAGAGCCTCCTCCTCCATTCGGCCCTTCGAGCATGCACCGCCATTCAATATGATCATGGCTGATCATCCAACTCAGTATCCCGCCACCTGCCTTCTCTCCATACCCCCTGATCCCTTTAGCCACAAGGGCCACATCTATCTCCCTCTTAAATATAGCGAATTAACTGGCCTCGACTACCTTCTGTGGCAGAGAATTCCACAGATTCACCACTCTCTGTGTGAAAAATGATTTTCTCTTCTCGGTCCTAAAAGACTTCCCCCTTATCCTTAAATTGTGCCCTTGTTCTGGACTTCTACAACATCGGGAACAATCTTCCTGCATCTAGCCTGTCCAACCCCTTAAGAATTTTGTAAGTCTCTATAAGATCCCCCCTCAATCTTCTAAATTCCAGCGAGTACAAGCTGAGTCTATCCAGTCTTTCTTCATATGGAAGTCCTGCCATCCCAGGAATCAGTCTGGTGAACCTTCTCTGTACTCCCTCTATGGCAAAAATGTATTTCCTTAGATTAGGAGACCAAAACTGTACGCAATACTCCAGGTGTGGCTTCATCAAGGCCCTGTACAACTGCAGTAGAACCTCCCTGCTCTTGTACTCAAATCCTTTTGCAATGAATGCCAACATACCATTCGCTTTCTTCACAGCCTGCTGCACCTGCATGCCTACTTTCAATGACTGGTGTACCATGACACCCAGGTCTCGTTGCATCTCCCCTTTTCCTAATCGGCCACCATTCAGATAATAGTCTACTTTCTTGTTTTTGCCACCAAAGTGGATAACCTCACATTTATCCACATTATACTGCATCTGCCATGCATTTGCCCACTCACCCAACCTATCCAAGTCACCTTGCAGCCTCCTAGCATCATCCTCACAGCTAACACTGCCCCCCAGCTTCATGTCATCCGCAAACTTGGAGATGTTGCATTCAATTCCCTCATTCAGATCATTAATATATATTGTAAATAGCTGGGGTCCCAGCACTGAGCCTTGCGGTACCCCACTAGTTACTGCCTGCCATTCTGAAAATGACCCGTTTACTCCTACTCTTTGCTTCCTGTCTGCCAGCCAGTTCTCTATCCACATCAATACTGAACCCCCAATACTGTGTGCTTTAAGTTTGTATACTAATCTCTTATGTGGGACCTTGTCAAAAGCCTTCTTTATCGATATGTGAAGCGAAAAAGGTTAGTTAAAACAAATGTAGGTCCCTTGCAGTCAGAAACATGTGAATTGATCATGGGGGACAAGGACATGGCAGACCAATTGAATAACTACTTCGGTTCTGTCTTCACTAAGGAAGACATAAATAATTTGCCGGAAATAGCTGGGGATCGCGGATCAAATGAGATGGAGGAATTGAGTGAAATCCAGGTTAGCCTGAAAAAGGTGTTAGATAAATTGAATGGATTAAAGGCCGATAAAGGGAAGGGAATGGAGGGTATGGTCTGAGTGCAGGTAGATGGGACTAGGGGAAAACAAATGGTCGGCACGGACTGGAAGGGCCGAGAGGGCCTGGTTCCGTGCTGTAATTGTTATATGGTTATATGGTTATATGGTTAAATCCCGAGGGCCAGATAGGCTGCATCCCAGGGTACTTAAGGATGTAGCCCCAGAAATAGCGGATGCCTTAGTAATAATTTTTCAAAACTCTTTAGATTCTGGAGTAGTTCCTGAGGATTGGAGGGTAGCTAATGTCACCCCACTTTTTAAAAAGGGAGGGAGAGAGAAAACGGGGAATTACAGACCATTTAGTCTAACATCGGTAGTGGGGAAACTGCTAGAGTCAGTTATTAAAGATGGGATAGCAGCGCATTTGGAAAATGGAGAAATCATTGGACAAAGTCAGCATGGATTTATAAAATGTCTGATGAATCTTATTGAATTTTTTGAGGATGTGACTAGTAGAGTGGATAAGGGAGAAGCAGTGCATGTGTTATATCTGGACTTTCAGAAGGCTTTCGACAAAGTCCCACACAAGAGATTAATATACAAACTTAAAGCACATGGTATTGGCGGTTTAGTATTGATGTGGATAGAGAACTGGCTGGTAGACAGGAAGCAAAGAGTAGGAGTGAACGGGTAGGAGTACACGGGTCATGCAAAGGGTAGGAGTAAACGAGTCATTTTCAGAATGGTAGGCAGTGACTAGTGGGGTACCGCAAGGCTCAGTGCTGGGACCCCAGCTATTTACAATATATATTAATGATTTGGACGAGGGAATTGAATGCAACATCTCCAAGTTTGCGGATGACGCTAAGCTGGGGGGTAGTGTTAGGTGTGAGGAGGATGCTAGGAGGCTGCAAGGTGACTTGGATAGGCTGGGTGAGTGGGCAAATGCATGGCAGGTGCAGTATAATGTGGATAAATGTGAGGTTATCCACTTTGGTGGCAAAAACAGGAGGTAGACTATTATCTGAATGGTGGCAAATTAGGAAAAGGGGAGATGCAACGAGACCCTGGGTGTCATGGTACACCACTCATTGAAAGTAGGCATGCAGGTGCAGCAGGCAGTGAAGAAAGCAAATGGTATGTTAGTATTCACAGCGAAAGGATTTGTGAATAGGAGCAGGGAGGTTGTACTGCAGTTGTACAGGGTTTTGGTGAGACCACACCTGGAGTATTGCGTACAGTTTTGGTCTCCAAATCTGAGAAAAGACATTCTTGCCATAGGGGGGTACAGAGAAGGTTCACCAGACTGATTCCTGGGATGTCAGGACTTTCATATGAGGAAAGACTGGATAGACTTGGCTTGTACTCGCTAGAATTTAGAAGACTGAGGGGGGATCTTATAGAAACTTACAAAATTCTTAAGGGGTTGGATAGGCTAGATGCAGGAAGATTGTTCCCGATGTTGGGGATGTCCAGAACAAGGATAAGGGGAATTCCTTTAGGACCGAGATGAGGAAAACATTTTTCACACAGAGTGGTGAGTCTCTGGAATTATCTGCCACAGAAGGTAGTTGAGGCCAGTTCATTGGCTATATTTAAGAGGGAGTTAGATGTTGCCCTTGTGGCTAAAGGAATCGGAGGGTGTGGAGAGAAGGCAGGTACGGGATACTGAGTTGGATGATCAGCGATGATCATATTGAATGGCGGTGCAGGCTCGAAGGGCCGAATGGCCTGCTCCTGCACCTAATTTTTATGTTTCTATGTTTCTGAAAGTCCAGATATAACACATCCACTGGTTCTCCCTTATCCACTCGACTAGTTACATCCTCGAAAAATTCTACAAGATTCGTCAGACATGATTTACCTTTCATAAATCCATGCTGACTTTGTCCAATGATTTCACCACTTTCCAAATGTGCTGCTATCCCATCTTTAATAACTGACTCTAGCATTTTCCCCACTTCTGATGTTAGACTAACTGGTCTGTAATTCCCCATTTTCTCTCTCCCTCCCTTTTTAAAGCCCAGTAAACTCCACTTAAATATAGTCCAAGGGTCCTCAATAAGGGAGAGAGTAGCTCAGGCCCACACTGTCATTGCTGATAGAATCATTCAGTTCCCTGATAACAGCCGAAAATAAATTGTTCCTGAATCTGGAGTCTCGCGTTTTCACACTTCTGTACCTCTTGCCTGATGGGGGAGGGGAGACTCTATGTCGCCATACATTTTTATTCATATTTATTATACCGGATTACGTGTTACCTCGCAATTGTACCAACATATGTCTCTTTTCTTCCAGGCAGCCATTCGCGTTCGAGGTTACCTTGCTTCCACTCTAGGCCTAGAATTATTGATCATGCCAATGTGGGAACGGGGGGGTCTTTTCCAGAAGAGGCCGGAGGTGTCTGAAGGAGTGGGTAGGTAGGATGTTAGTGATGTGATGTACTCCAGACAGTGCTTAAAATATATTGTCCCTGTATTTTAACGCTCAATACAGTCGCATTCCGTAGCGTGCCAGGCCCTGTGCATCCTGATGCAAACTCAAGAATTATCTTGAAAACAGTATTATCCCTGTCACCTGACATACTTGGTTTCACACATATATGTTACAATACATATTGGTAATATAGAGATTCTTTCTGCCCGGATTAAACGAGGCTGTTAACTATTTATACGGGATTAATGCTATTCTTGTTGTACTACAAACTGGTAACGTTGAGATGTCACGCGGGCCCACTGCTCTTCGTGTAACATTAAGTCCCGTCAGTTTTCGTAGTCAGGATGTTAAGGGGCAATTATGCCTGACAAATCTCTTGGAATTCATTCAGGAAGTACCAGGCAGGATAGACAAATTAGTCAGGGGATGTTGGCTGTTTGGATTTTCAGAAGTACTTTGATAAAGGTGCACACAAGAGGCTGCTAGGTAAGATAGGACCCTGTGGTATGTAGGGAGGGACTGGCGTGGATCGGCTTATTGGGAGAAAGCAGAGTGAGAAAGCGATGAAGGGAGACTTTTCTGGATGGCTGTTGGTGATTGGTCGCGGTCCGCAGGCGTCTATGTTGCGGCTACTTTGCACATCATATGTCATTGAACTGGATGATGGAATTGGTGGCTTATTCGTCAGGTTAGCGAATGATACGCAGTTCGGTAACTTTAAGGGCTAGGTAACTTTAAGCAAGCCTTCAGTCTGCAGAAGGACTTAGACACTCTGGGTCTGTGGGAAAAGAAGTGGCAAATGGAATTGGGCTTTGCAACGTACATGGTCGTGCTGCTGGTAGAAGGAGTAAAGGTATGGACTATTTCCAAATGTACAGATGATTCAGAAAGAGGAGATGCAAAGGGACCTTGATGTGCTGCTGCAACATTCCCAAATTGTTAATTTGCAGTCGAGTCCGTAGTCGGAAAGGCAGATGCTATGCGAGCATTCATTTAGAGAGGACTCGAATATAAAAGCAACGATACGTTGCTGAGACACTGGTCAGGCCACATTTGGAATATTGTGAACAGTACCGGGTCCCATATCTGAGGAGGTGTGTGCTGGCGTTGGAGAGGATCCAGAGGAGGTTTGGGAGAATAATCCCGGGGATAATGGGGTTAATGTATGAGAAGTGTTTGATGGCTTTGGGCCTGTACTTGCTGTAATGTGAAAGGATGAGGGGAGATCTAATAGAAACCTGACGAATAATGGAAAGCCTAGATGTAGTGAAGATAGATACAAAATGCCGGAGTAACGCAGCGGGACAGGCAGCATCTCTGTAGAAAAGGAATGGGTGAAGTTTCGGGATGAGACATTTCTTCAGACTGATGTCAGGGGAGTGGGCGGTGCATAGATCAGCAAGTGTAAAGATAAGGTAGTGCAAGGTGTGAAAATAGGACAAAGGGAATGGAAATCAAGGAAAATGTGGAATTTTATGTTAGTTGGGGAATGTAATAACAAACCAAACAGATATAAAATGTAGTCGGAGACAATTAGACTGGTAGGAGAACTGGGGATGGAGATAGAGGAAGAAGCAAGTGCTACATGAAATTAGAAAAGTCACTGTTCAAAGCGCTGGGGTGTGAGCTGCCCAAGCGTAATATGAGGTGCTGTTCCTTCAATGTGCGCTGTGCCTCATTCTGACAATGGAGGAGGCATAGGACAAAAATGTCAGTGGGAATGGGAGGGGGAGTTGAAGTGTTGAGCAACGGGGAGATCAGGTAGCGGTAGGCGGACTGAGCAGAATGTTCAGCGAAATGATCGCCGAGCCTGCGCTTGGTCTTGCCCATATACAGGAGTCCACACTTTGAACAGTGGATGCAGTAAATGAGGTTGGAGGAGGTGCAAGTGAACCTCTCCCTCACCTGAGAAGACTGTTGGGGTCCTTCAACGGAGTCGAGGCTGACGGTAAAGGGACAGGTGTTGCATCTCCTGCGGACACAGGGGAAAGTACCTGGGGAGGGGGTGGTTTGGGTGGGAAGGGACGAGTTGACCAGGGAGTTGCAGAGGGAACGGTCTCTGCGGAAACCAGAAAGGGGTGGATGTGTTTATATCTAGACTTTCAGGCTTTTGATAAAGTTCCACACAAGAGATTAGTATACAAATTTAAAGCACACGGTATTGGGGGTTCAGTATTGATGTGGATAGAGAACTGGCCGGCAGACAGGAAGCAAAGAGTAGGAGTAAACGGTCCTTTTCAGGATGACAGGCAGTGACTAGTGGGGTACCGCAAGGCTCAGTGCTGGGACCCCAGCTATTTACAATATATATTAATGATTTGGACGAGGGAATTAAATGCAACATCTCGAAGTTTGCGGATGACACGAAGCTGGGGGGCAGTGTTAGCTGTGAGGAGGATGCTAGGAGGCTGCAAGGTGACTTGGATAGACTGGGTGAGTGGGCAAATGCATGGCAGATGCAGTATAATGTGGATAAATGTGAGGTTATCTACTTTGGTGGCAAAAACAGGAAAGTAGACTATTATTTGAATGGTGACCGATTAGGAAAAGGGGAGATGCAACGAGACCTGGGTGTCATGGTACACCAGTCATTGAAAGTAGGCATGCAGGTGCAGCAGGCTGTGAAGAAAGCGAATGGTATGTTAGCATTCATAGCAAAAGGATTTGAGTACAAGAGCAGGGAGGTTCTACTGCAGTTGTACAGGGTCTTGGTGAGGCCACACCTGGAGTATTGCGTACAGTTTTGGTCTCCTAATCTGAGGAAAGACATTCTTGCCATAGATGGGGTACAGAGAAGGTTCACCAGACTGATTCCTGGGATGGCAGGACTTCCATATGAAGAAAAACTGGATAGACTCAGCTTGTACTCGCTGGAATTTAGAAGATTGAGGGGGATCTCATAGAGACTTATAAAATTCTTAAGGGGTTGGACAGACTAGATGCAGGAAGATTGTTCCCGATGTTGGGGAAGTCCAGGACAATGGGTCACAGTTTAAGGATAAGGGGGAAGTCTTTTAGGACCAAGATGAGAAAATCATTTTTCACACAGGGAGTGGTGAATCTGTGGAATTCTCCGCCACAGAAGGTAGTTGAGGCCAGTTCGTTGGCTATATTTAAGAGAGAGTTAGATGTGGCCCTTGTGGCTAAAGGGATCAGAGGGTATGGAGAGACGGCAGGTACAGGATACTGAGTTGGACGATCAGCCATGATCATATTGAATGGCGGTGCAGGCTCGAAGGGCCGAATGGCCTACTCCTGCACTTATTTTCTATGTTTCTAATATATAAGCGAGATAACATGCCCAGCTCACAAATGTCTCCTCTATAACATAAACATAGGTGAAGATTCAGACTAACTCTTGTTCTACAAGATTATGATGTGCGTCATAATTAGAAAACACAAAAATGCTTGTTCTGCAGAAAAATAACCCTTCCTCCATCAGAAGAACCTGTCAATCTTCTGACAATCTTAGGGATCTGTCAATCTTAAGAAGGAAGAGGCTGTACTAAACTTTATAGATAACGTATTGCTGAATCATCATGTAAAGGGATTATACATGTGCTAAAATCATTGTCCCTTTGTGTGGGGATGAGAATAGTAAGATTAAATGAGCTTACCAGTTCGTAGTTTGATCTGTATTTTATGAGGAGTTACGATGAGGGATTACGTGAAGACCCCGTCCAGCACGCATGCGCGACATTTCTTCAAAGCAGCGGTGTGGATTCACAGAAAACACAACAATTGAAATAAATATAGTAAAGAAAAAATAAGAACTTAATTACCAGTTGATCTGTATAATAGAGGGTGGGAGCGGAGGGCACGTAATCCCTCATCGTAACTCCTCATAAAATACAGATCAAACTTCGAACTGGTAAGTTCTCATTTAATCTTACTATTTTACTTCGGAGTCACGTGAGTGACTACGTGAAGACTTCAAAGCTCTGTGAATCCGAACCGTGAACCAGCTCATGCTTCACTCACTGCCTGAAGACCTTAGAGGGAGGAAGCATGTTATACAATCAACAATAACCTGTTTGTGAACAAAAAAGGTTTATTAATAACAACAAAAAACAGAGAGCTCCCCCGGGCTTAAATTAAATATTATCTGCAGACTCTAAAATTCTGTCTGCAAACGTAGCAGGCTCCGCCAGCGGCTTATTATAAAAACCTTTGGAAAGTTCTTTCCGAGGACCATCCTGCTCTGGCCAGAATATGGTCCATAGGCACATCCATTCGCCTAGCCGCCGACGTAGATGCAGCCCTGGTGGAATGAGATTTGTACACATTAGTATCGACTCCCGCGGACTTAAGCACCTGCTTGAGCCACCTTGAAATGGTTTGGCTCGTCACCTGACCATGAGGCTTCTTGTGGCTTATCCATAAGGCTTTTTCTCTCCCTCTTAAGTTATATGTTGTGTCTATGTAGTTGGCGAGATGGGTCTTGGCACACAACCGTGGGTCAGGTGAATATGCCCGGAACTCCATAACTGGAGGCGTGGTACCTGGTCTAGTTTGTTTGACCAGCCCCTGAATGTGAAATGTGATACAGTCCAATGACTCTGTCATGCTGTCCAGCCTCAGAAGGTGGAGGGACTGTACCCTTTGAGCTGACACTAGTTGCCATGAGCATGACTGATTTCAGTGTAAGTTGTTCCAGAGTAAGTGACCTGGGTGGTGGCCATCCCCTAAGGTACGTCAGTACTATGCTGACATCCCAGATCTGAGTGTACCTAGGCCTAGGGGAATTGGTGTTAAAAATGCCCCTCATGATTTTGACCACTAGTGGATGGACCCCAAAGTCAGTTGTCCTGCTGCTGGAACCAAATAAGCTGACAACGCACTCCTGGCTGTATTAATGGCGCTGTAGCTGAGTCCTTCCCGATGTAATCCAAGCAGAAACTCCACAACACTGGTGGCTGTAGCTGTAGTGTAGGTAGTTCCTGTTTTGGAGCAATACCGTTCCCATTTTCTTATATTGGTCAGGTATTGTCTCCTGGTGGACTCCCGGTGAGATGCGGTCATCATGTTGATGGCGTCCTCAGACAGTCCCAGGCCCAGTAGAGGTCTTTTTAGAATCTGCAAGCCAGGAGATTGACTCTGTCATGGCACGGGTGACTAATGCCTGACACTGGGTGGATTAATAAACTATCGACTGCTGGGGAATTCCAACGGTGTTTCAACAGCCATGTCGAAGGCCACTGGGAACCATAGCTGTGTAGGCCAGTCAGGTATTATCAAGATTCCTGAAGTGGAATCCAATTGAATCTTGCGTAATACCCGACTGATGAGGCAGAAGAGAGGAAAAGCATAAAAGAACATTTTCCCCCAATGCAGCGAGAATGCATCAACTGCTGCTGCCTCAGGGTCTGGTTCCCAAGCGACATACGTTGGTACCTGGTGATTCAGCCTGGATGCAAATAGATCGATATCTGGTGTGCCATATTGCTTTGTAATTTCAGCAAATACTTTGGGATTTAACATCCATTCGATGTTATCATTAAATCTACGTGACCTGGTGTCTGCCACTGTATTTTGCTTACCTGGTAGGTAAGTTGCTGATAACCAAATATGCCTTTTAACACACCATTGCCAGGTTAGGTTGGCCAAATTGTCACACGATATCGACTTTACACCACCCATGTGATTGATATAAGCCACCACCGTGGTATTATCTAGTTGCAAACCGGACATGTGCATGATGCGTATTAGATGAATATGCTTTTAACCCATAAAACGCACCCAACATTTCTAAATAGTTGATACCCCGTGTCTGTAGGCAAGATGATTCAAATTTAGTCCATCTGCCCCCTGTGCTGGATTGCATGTTAGTTGCTCCCCAGCCCAAAGCACTGGAATCCGTTTGAATGGTTAATACTGGGTTGGTGATCATTATGGGACTGGAGCTGAGTCTTACGTTCCTTGCCCACCATTGTAACTCTGGAATGGATTCAGCAGTTAAACTCATAGCTCGGTCAAAGTGACCTGAGTTTTGCTTTAGTGCATGCACTTTAGCTCTTTGCAAATTTTGATAGTGTTAAGGCCCAAATTGTACAGCTGGAAAAGCTGCTACCATTTTGCCAATAACTCTAGCTACTTCCCGTATGGTTGGCTGATGTTTATTCATGAGTTCGTTGCATGATAGAGCCAATTTTGACGCTTTCCCCTTCGGCAGAGTTACAGTCATGCGAACAGTATCTATCGTAAATCCAAGATAGTCCATGGCAGTGGACGGTGTAAGATTGGATTTATCTGGATATATGACAAACCCCAAAGTTTCAAACAAACGTTTGGTGGCTGCTACTGCCAGAATGGCTGTCTCCAAGGTTTTCCCTACTATTAAAATGTCGTCTAAATACGCCATGACACTTCCGGTGGCGCTATGGAGGAGTAGAAGGCAACGCCAGCCACCTCCGTGAAGAAACGGGAAAAAACCGGGGAGAAAACGCTGAAAAAACTCACCTGCTGCTTCTGCTGTTTCTGCATCTGCTGCTTCAACACCGGCTGCCGTCTGTGACGTCATCAGCCCTGCGACCGTAATGTCAACACCACGCAGCCCACCACCGGAGAAATCCAGGCTCCGATTTCAAAAAAAAAAATGGCTGAACAAGAACAAGGCCCAACTGAAGCCTCGGCCTCAGGTAGGACACAGTCCCTTGAAGATGTGTTCAAAAAATCGGGGAAAAAAAAATCGGAACTGGAAGAACTTAAACATTTTTTTATGCAAGAAATGGCAGAATTAAAGAAAGAATTGAAAGAAGTGAAGTCTGAATTAAAGGTGGAACTGGAAAAAATGAACTTTATGGAAGAAATAAAGAAAATTAAGATTGAGATGAGGGAGTTAAAATCTGAAATTAATCTCTTGGCCACGGATTTATCAGAGAAGCTCCGAAAGGAAATTACTGAACTTGTGACTGAAAAATTTGCAAGTATAATGGAAGAGCTGCATGAAAAAATTGAAACAAAAGTGGAAAAAGAAATGGAATCAGTGCTGGAAGAAATGGTGTTACAATCAACAACCATAAAAGACCTTGAGGTAACAGCCCAAACAAATGCTCAGACTATGAAAACGATCGTCAGAGAGAGTCAACGACTATCTGACTTACTGGCTAAAGTTACTGATAAGTGTACTGAGCTGGAAGGACGCCAGAGAAGGCAGAATCTAAGGATTGTAGGTATTCGAGAGGGGAGAGAAAAGAATCAAGACACCCGAGAATTTACTGCAATCTTATTACAAAAGGTTTTATCTTTGGAAGAAAAACCTTTGATAGACCGAGCACACAGAGTTACGAGACGTTACACAAAGCACGGTGACCCTCCAAGACAAATGATAATCAAAGTGCATTATGATTATGTTTTGGAAGATATGATGAAAAAAGTGGTAAAAAGCAGAAATCTCAAATACGAAGAAGACTCAATCAGTATCTACCGAGACTATCCAGAAGTGGTCTCTAAGAAACGGAATGCGTTTAATGAAAACCAAAAGCATCCTGAGGCAAGTGAAGAATCTGAAGTACACTCTGAGATACCCAGCAACACTCCGAGTCACTTACAATCAGGAGGAGCATCACTTCAAAAAGCCAGAAGACGCATTGAAATTTGCCCAAAGCATTAAGGCCAGCGAGGAAGATTGAATGAAACCTTTACAGTTGAATCAAAGGAACAATTAATCTGCATTTCCAAGATTGGCTGAAGATTATAATAAATTATGGACTTATTTCATCCAAAGAAGACGGAGAAGGAGACGGATGGGAGAATCAAGAAGATGTGGATTGAAGACTGTTCTATGAATACTAATATTTAGAATAGTAATGCTACTAACCTAATAATTAACATATATTAACATACACCAATATATATTAAATCTAACACACTGGTATTGTTAATAATTAGAGTTTAATAATTGTTGACTATTGACTATTGATTGTTGACTGTTGACTATTGATTGTTGATCATTGATTGATAATTAATAATTAATTATAACCGACTAACCTAGAATTAAGTAAATAGTAAATATAAATATACATCTTATTTTAACTTTTTTTTTTCTTCTCGCTTCTATATGTTTATATTATTATAATTTTCTATTAAGTACCACGCATTATATATCATTGTACCTGATTATGAACTTTTTATATATCACAGTTTAATATTCCCGGTTTTAACAATAATCTCTTTTTTTTGGATAATATTAATTTACTGAATCATGGAGATGGTTAGTATTTAACATTCAACACGGAAGTCCTTAGACTGCTAGCCATGTTAGTATGGCTAACACTAACTACACACTTACTAGATGTAGTTTTTTCTTTCTTTGAGCACTCTACTAATCTTTCAACCTATCCCTTTTTTACTTTCATTTCTAATTATTTACTATTATTACTTTTTATCTGAGTGGAATCATCAATTAATACAAAGGAGATATATATATGAGAGAAAATCAAGAGTCTTGGAATTTGTCTGTTCAGGGTTCAGGTGTTGGGTCTGGTGTGTCGAGCTGTACCATCTGCTCTGGTACACATCTCTTTAGATAAATGATGCAAGACTTACACATAAATACGGGGAATGGAGGAATAACGTTTTGTAGCTGGAATGTTAAAGGTATTAATGAACCAATTAAGAGGGGTAAGGTATTAGAATATTTAAAAGCACTCAAAACAGATGTTGCGTTTATCCAAGAGACACACTTGAAAAAAGAGGCAGAATATAGACTAAAAGCCAAATGGATTGATAAAGTATATCACTCTTCTTTTACACACAAATCTAGAGGTGTAGCAATATTAATTCGTAAAGGTACTGCATTTAAACATACTTCAATAATAACAGATATTGATGGTAGATATATTATTGTAATAGGAGAATTATATACACAAAAGGTGATTTTTGTTAATATATATGGCCCAAATTTTGATAGCCCGCGATTTTTTAAAAAATTATTTAATACAATCCCAGAATTATCACAGCATAATCTAATAATTGGAGGAGATTTAAATTGCACACTTGACCCTTATTTGGATAGATCATCAAAACAACGAAAACTTAAATCACATTCCAGTGAGTTAATAAATGCATATATAGACACCAGTAATATTAAAGATGTATGGAGATTGCAAAATCCAACAGGACGCGAATACTCATTTTATTCAGCCGTGCATAAAAGTTATTCAAGAATAGATTATTTTTTGGTAGATTTAAAACTTATTCCACTTACGTATACTTCAAAATATCATAATATTATAATCTCAGATCACGCACCATTAACTTTTAAGATGAAACTAACGGATAAAATGGATAAACAAGATAATTGGAGATTTAACCCACAAATTTTAAAGGACAAAATAACTCAAGAATATATTACAAAACAGATCAAGATCTTCTTGAAACAAATGATACACCTGAAATATCATCATCCCTCTTATGGGAAACTTTTAAGGCCTATATTCGGGGAATTATGATATCTTCTCAAGTATTTTATAATAAAGAGAATAGGAAGCTACAACAGGCATTGGAAAGAGAGATTAAACAATTAGATACAGAGAATGCCATTAATCCATCTATGACCAACCATAATAAATTTTTTTGCATTGAAATATAAATTAAATAAAATACATTCAGATCAAGTTGTAAAATTATACCAATATACCAAACAAACTCAATTTGAATTCGGTGATAAACCACATAAACTACTGGCTCGTCAGTTAAGAAAACTGGAAGGAGAAAAATTAATATATAGGATCAAATCAGATAAAGGAGAATTACTAACACAAACTAAAGATATAAACGAAAGATTTCTGCAATATTATAAAAAATTTATACTCAGCTAAAACAAAAGAAAATCGTATAGGAGTAGAAACATTTTTGAAAAATTGTAATCTAAATGGACTAAATTTAGAAGATAGGGAATTATTAAATGTCGAAATAACTACTAAAGAAAATTGAAGAAACTATTAGATCATTAAAAAATGGTAAAACTCCAGGACCAGATGGTATTGGAGCAGAATTTTATAAAAGATTTTATGACATGATAGCCCCACGTTTGAAGACACTATATGAACACATTTACACACAACAGAAATTACCAGACACATTAAATGAATCTATTATAACCCTTATACCTAAATTAGATAAAAATCTTGATGACCCAGGGTCATATAGAGCTATATCTCTTTTAAATACTGATCAAAAAATATTAACAAAAATATTAGCACAAAGATTAAACAAAGTGATTAATAAATTAATTCATTCAGATCAAACGGGATTTATACCAAAACGATACTCTTCAAATAATTTGAGAAGATTATTTAATATTATATACTCTAAAAGAAATATTACGAAGGATTTATCAATTATCTCGTTGGACGCAGAGAAAGCTTTTGATCAGATTGAATGGTCTTATTTATTTTCGGTTAATGGAATCTTTTCAATTGGGAGAGAAGTTTATAACATGGGTTAAATTACTATATACTAGACCAACAGCTAGAATATTAATTAACCAAGTGTTAACAACGAAATTTAACTTATTCCGAGGTTGTAGACAAGGTTGCCCTTTATCTCCACTACTGTTTGCACTTGCAATAGAACCATTAGCAAAATCTGTGAGATCAAACCCTGAAATATATGGGTATGAAACTAAAGAAACTGAAAATAAAATCTCATTGTACGCAGATGATGTATTACTTTATATCACAAAACCAGAAATTAGTCTTCCTAACTTGTTAGATTTGATAACCCAATTTGGATCGTTTTCAGGATATAGAATTAATTGGAATAAAAGTGAACTTATGCCAATAATGGGAAATAATTTACATATATTACAACAATACCCTTTTAAGATTGCAAATGAAAAAATTAAATATCTTGGGAATTTATGTAACAAAAAGATATAATTCATTATTTAAATCTAATTTTTTACCCTTATTGAATAAACTATTTAAGAATATTCAATATTGGAAAACATTACCTATTTCAATGTTAGGTAAGATTAACGCGATAAAAATGATTTTTCTTCCACAACTACTATACTTGTTTCAAATGATCCCGATATATCTTCCTAAAAATTTCTTTAAGAAAGTGGACTCCATGGTTACTAATTTTATTTGGGATTATAAGAATCATAGAATAATTAAAAAGCAACTATGTAAATCAAAAATAAATGGTGGTTTTGCACTGCCTAATTTTTATGTTTTATTATTGGGCAGTTAATATAAAAAATATGAATTTTTGGCTGGGTGAATTAGATAAACAACCAAATTGGTTAAAGATGGAAAAAGAAGACTGTACCCCGTTTGAAATTGGTTCGATTTTATTTGCTAATACTCCAATACATAAGAAATCTTATAAAGAAAATCCATTAATAGAAAGTGGAATACGTATTTGGAAACAATTAAAAAAAACATTAAAATTACAGAAATATACCACTAGCTCTTCCAATAGTAAACAATATCTCTTTTAAACCTTCACTGATGGACAAAGGTTTCTTAAAATGGAAGAACTACGGAATAATTAAGATTGGTGATCTTTATAGGGAAAATTTATTTCTCTCATTTCAGGAATTACAACAAAATTATGGATTACATTTTTAAAGAAGATTTTCGATATCTTCAAATTAGAGACTATGTTAAATCAAATACACTGGATTTTTAGGAATAGAAAGACAGAAATTTTAGATGAATGTTTAAATAAAACATCCGAATACTGAGAAATTAATATCATATATTTATAATATTTTATTGGAAAATGATTTACCAAATACGGATAAATATAGACAAGCATGGGAAAATGAACTAGGTCAAGTAATCAGTAGAGAAGTATGGAATGAAAGTTTACAATATATACATCATTGTTCATTAAATGCTAGACACTCCTTGATACAATTTAAAGTTATACATAGATTACATCTCTCAAAGTCCAAATTAAATAGAATTTTCTCAAATGTGTCTGCAATATGCGATAAGTGTCAACAATTAGAAGCTAATTTAACGCACTCATTTACAAAATGTATAAAAATCAGTAATTTTTGGATAGAGATTTTTAACATAATCTCAACTGTAGTTAATGCAAAGTTAACTCCAGACTCAAAACTAATTATATTGGGAATACTGGAAACAAACCAGATATTAACAACACAACAAAGAATTTTTATCGGTTTATAGTTTAATAATCGGTAAAAAATTAATACTAAGATTTTGGAAAGGTCCTACTTCCCCCACAACTAAAATGTGGATTACAGAAATGTCGGAGACATTGCACTTGGAACGATTAAGGCTTGCCCTGATGGACAGGCTGGACCAATTCAGAGGAATATGGTCTCCATTTATTGAATATTTAAAGGGTTAAGATGGTCCAGTTCGAAGCCATGACGGAAGCCTGAATACATGAATGGATGAAGAATTATAGACAATAGTTCATAAATATATCTCCATTGAAGAATACCTTGTTTAATATTCCCCTCAATCAGTTTATCTCTCTTTTTTTTTCATTTCTTTTTCTCAACTGTTATAAAAATAAAAAAGAAAAATTATAGAAGTACAAATAAGATTGACTGTTAATTTTTAAAAATATTAAGAATGTAAATACGCCATGACTATATGCTTTTGTTTCCTCAATAATGCCAAGGCAGGTTTTAAGATTTTAGTGAACAACCTTGCAGCAGAGGTTAGCCCATTTGGTAAGGCTTTATATTGCCATAGCTGTTTCATCCAGATAAATTTTTAAATATTTTTGATGCTCCTTGTGTATGGGTACTGAGTAGTAGGCATCTTTTAAATCAATGCTTGCTAGAAAGTACCCTCTAGAAACCAATAGTCTGGCTGTTTCAAAAGTATCCATCTTTAAATGTATATACCTGACAGACTTGTTCAAAGTAGTTAAGTCAATGATGATGCGTCGTCCACCATCTTTTTTGATTTTAGTGAAAATATTAGACACAAATTCCAAAGGTTCATGTTTTGTTCTTTCAATGACACCTTTAGCTTGTAACCTCATCAGTTCAGCTTGACCCTCTTGTTTCCCCTTGACTGAGAGGGTGAATACCCTTTTGGCATATGCTGAACTGGTGGAAAATTTTTTATGGACAAAGTCAATTTTGTAGCCATGAACGCTGCTGAGTATATACTTGTCATTAGTGATGGATTCCCATGCACCCAAAAACAAGTGCAATCTCCCCCCTGTTAGTACAGAGCCCCTACTGCACATATGCTGAGAGGAACCAGACCCACCTACCTCCATGGTTATTGGTGCTTCTTCTGCCTCTTCGCTGGGCGATGAGGCGTCTGTTGGGCTGTAGAGGGTTGATGTTGATCTCGATGTTGTTGGGGGTGGCGCATTTTCCATGGGGTCCGCTCTGGGCCCTGGCCTAAAAAAGGCTTACGGGGAATGGTTGCGGACCCCGAGCTTTCACCAGTCCCATAGTGTGGTTGACGACTGGTGGACGCCATGGGTACTGCCGCCTGGGTTTGTTGGGTCTGCTCGGTCCCAAACCTGCCCTCACGAGACCAAAGGTCTTGGATTCTTCTTCCAGGTCTTTCACCTTTTTTGGAAGGTCTTTCCCAAAGAGCAGAATAGGAGGTTCTGACCCGGTGTTTTGCAAAGTCCCGCAAATTTAGGGTTGAGGGCAGGCTTGATAATCTCCTTTCGCAAATTATTTATTTCATATTGAGTGGTGCACAGCAGAGCTAATGTGTCTTGCTGATTTGTGGAGATGTCCGCACCATCAATGGACCGAGCATAAGATGTTATTCCTGCAGTCAGGAGTTTAAGGATCTTCTGGAGCTTCAACTCCAGGTTTCTGATGTTCTGCCCCAAATGTCCCCAAATTTGGCTATTGACAGCAGGTACATTCAAAGATGTACAATTTACTGGGGCTGTATATAGTTGAAGAGCCTCATTGACCACCTGTTCTTGTAGGGGTTTAGAGGACAGGTGGTTTAATGCTGGCTGCAAGTTTCGGCTCTAATGGCCGACCCGCTTGTGGAATGGCCACGTAGCGGTTGACCACACCCAGCAGCTCTTCCTGTTCCTGTACACCCTGCGTACTCCCGATATCTTCAGCCAGTGACCCCTCTTCTTGACCAGCCCAGACCTGGTCGCCAATGCTGCCTTCAAAAGAAGGTGAAGCAATGGCCAGTGCCGTAAAAGGCACTGCGGGAGTGCCTGAGCTCCCTTGGCGAGTCTGCTGCTGCTGCTCTCTCAGCAGATCTCGCTGGAGTAATTGCTCCATGAGCCCGTTCCATGCGGCTTAGGCGGCTGCCTGTGTCCCTCTCGAGCGGTAAGGCATCTTCATCCGAAACGTCGGACACTACCGCCCGGTTCCGGCTGCAGGTACCTCCAGCCCGCTGCTCAGGCAGCACGAGCGGTGCTGGGCTCGGCTCGGTAGTTATACACGCCGCCTCTTGCCCCCCCTCCAAAGAGCATTCCTCAACGGAGGACGAACGGGGGCGAGCTGCAGACTTCTTCTTTCCTCGGGCCTTGCTCATTCTTCCTGGAACACAAGACCACAGAGAGAAAGACACACGGCCACGGTAAACTTACCTGTCGGCCCGACTTTTCAATTTGTAGCGGGAGCGCCTTGAACTCCCGTTCGTCGCGGGTGCACTGCATGAACGCTAATGTCGCGCATGCGTGCTGGACGGGGTCTTCACGTAGTCACTCACGTGACTCCGAAGTAAAACTCTGTATCGTCCGTAATCTGCATACTTTTAAGATTTTTACCACACCCGCCTGGCGAAATAAGGATTACTGTTTGATCACTGATTTTATTTGCGTTTCTGTCTGTTTACGCATATTGGTCCACGACAATGGCTGATGGTTGGAAGGTGAGGTAGATGCGGCGTAGACGGAGGAATTGGGAGTAGGGGATAGAGCCTTTACAGGAAGCAGGGTGGGAAGAAGTGTAGTCTATGGGAGTCAGTGGTCTAGATGTGGGAGTCAGTGACAGTGACTAGTCACAGGATGAGATATAGTGGTTCACTGTGTAGAGGAATGAAGTGAACAACACAATTCACAATTAATACCCTCGTATCTCAGTTTTAAAAGACCGCCCTCGTATTTTGTAACGGTCTCTTAATTAAATATCTCCCGCAATTGAAAACATTTAAGCATTTGCCCTATCATTCTCCATATAGATTCCTCCATATCTCAGATTTGTGTTCGCCCTATACATGCTTTGTGTAAATTTGTTTTTCATTGCCCATCAGCTGCATCACCACTCGAGTCCCGCCGTGATGTTGAAGCTCCATTCTGCAGTTCATGCTCCCTGATGCAGGCTAAATTTCCCAAAACCTTACCCAAGCGTTCTCTCGTGCTGCTAGTTAACGGGCCACGAGTGCAAACATGAAAAGACAATGGAGTATACGCCAGCAGATGCAAGAAGTTTGGGCACACAACATGTTGAACGGGAATGTTGCCTCGTCGCATTAAAACAGTGTCCACAAATATTAAACTACTTTCCCTTCGACAGACCCAACTAGGGAATATAACTACGTCTAAAAACAAAGAGCGGTAAGTACTCAGCAGATCAGGTAGCATTTTTGTCACCATAAAGTGAATGGACAAGCATCATTTTGATCAGGACCCTTCTTCAGATTGAAGATGTAGATGGGGAGAATGCTGAAGAGATGAGGTGGGCCAAACCCTTGCAACTGGTCGATGGATAGAGGCACTTTGTACCTATCCATGTTCTCCACAGATGCTGCCTGACCCGCTGAGTTACTCCAGCACTCTGTGAAACGTCACATATCCTTGTTCTCCGGTGATGCTGCCTGACCCGCTGAGTTACTCCAGCACTCTGTGAAATGTCACATATCAATGTTCTCCACAGATGCTGCCTGACCCGCTGAGTTACTCCAGCACTCTGTGAAACGTCACCTATCCATGTTCTCCACAGATGCTGCCTGACCCGCTGAGTTACTCCAGCACTCTGTGAAACGTCACCTAATTTGAGGAAGGACATCCTTGTGATTGAGACAGTGCAGCGTAGGTTCATGAGATTGATCCCTGGGATGGCGAGACTGTCATAATAATAATTATAATTATTATTATAATAATTACTTTATTGATCCCCCAACCAACAAACCCACATATTCAGAACGAACGCAGACAGAAAATACATAAAATAAAATGTGGACACTACCTGAGAGCAATAAATACTTAAAAAGACCAATAATTAACAATTAAAAATTAAAAAATGCAAAAATGCACCCCCCCCTACAGCCTAACGGTCCGTATTATAAAATCTAATGGCTGCAGGGGTGAAGGATCTCGTGAACTGCTCCGTTCTACAGGGCGGTGAGAGGAGCCGGCTGTTGTTCCGAGTGCTCTTTTGACTCTCCAGAATTATATGGAGGGGATGCCCGGGGTTTTTCAGGATGACCTGCACCTTGCGCCTCATACTCCTCTCAAGCACATCCATCCCAGAGTCCACTCTCCCCTCCAGCACTGAGCTAGCTCGTTTAACCAGTTTGTCCAGCTTCTTGTTGTATTTTGCACTAAAGGGCCTGTCCCACCAGCATGCGACTGCATGCGGCGAGCGCGACCTGCCGTGGTGGCTTGAGCCGTACGGCCTCGCGGGGCCAGTCCCGCTTCGATCGCCGGAGGCGTATGGAGTTGTGCGGAACTGGTCCCGACATCGCGCGGGGCTCCGGAAAACTGACCGTGTTCAAAATCCCGCGCGGCAACGGCCGACAGGCCCTCAGCCGCATCAAGGACGTATGCAACGTCTCGATGCCGTACTCAGCGTCTGGACGCCATAAGCAGGTCGTGGCGTTGCGCGATGACGTCACTGCTCGGCGTGCCGTTGCGTGATAACGTCACCGCCAGACGCCGTGCGATGTCCAAATTCAGTCGGCCCCCCTCCTGCCCAGCTGATTGGTGAGTATGATGTCGGGACCAGCCCCGCACAACTCCAGACGCCTCCGCGGTTCGAAGTGGAACCGGCCCCACGAGGCCGTACGCCTCAAGCCACCATGTTTAGTCGCGCTAGACGCATGTAATCGCATGCTGGTAGGACAGGCCCTTAATGCTGTTTCCCCAGCAGACAACCGCGTAGAAAATCACACTTGCAACCAGTGTGTTGTAAAACATGTACACCACATCATTACGCACATCGAAGGATTTGAGCCTTCTGAGGAAAAAGAGTCTGCTCCGGCCTTTTTTGTAGAGGGCGTCAGAGTTGACAGACTCTATTTGTTATCCAGGTGCACTCCAAGGTATTTATATGTCTGCACCACCTCAATGTCAGCCCCTGCAGCGTTGACCGGCTGAAGGGAGAGCTTGGACCTGCCAAAGTTAACCACCATCTCTTTAGTCTTAGTTGTGTTCATATGAGGAAAGATTGAAAAGACGAGGCTTGTATTCACTGGAGTTTAGAAGGATGAGGGGGGATCTTATAGGAACATATAAAATTATAAAAGGACTGGACAAGCTAGATGCAGGAAAAATGTTCCCAATGTTGGGCGAATCCAGAACCAGGGGCCACAGTCTTAGAATAAAGGGGAGGTCATTTAAGACTGAGGTGAGAAAAAACCTTTTCACCCAGAGAGTTGTGAATTTATGGAATTCCCTGCCACAGAGGGCAGTGGAGGCCAAATCACTGGATGGATTTAAGAGAGAGTTAGATAGAGCTCTAGGGGCTAATGGAATCAAGGGATATGGGGAGAAGGCAGGCACGGGTTATTGATTGGGGACGATCAGCCATGATCACAATGAATGGCGGTGCTGGCTCGAAGGGCCGAATGGCCTCCTCCTGCACCTATTTTCTATGTTTCGATGTTTCTATCCATGTTCTCCACAGATGCTGCCTGACCCACTGAGTTACTCCAGCACTCTGTGTCTTTTTGTTTTGTAAACCAGCACCTGCAGTTACTTGATTTTCATCCCATATCTTCCCTGGTTTCAGGGCTTTTACAAACTTTGGCGTCTGGGCAATGGGTGCATTATGGGGAAAAGAATCGGGTCACAGAGCAATAAAGAACCATTTTGCAGTAAAGAGCACAATTATATCTAATTTGTAGACAGCGCCCACAATGTGCTGTGAATTTATATAACAGGTCGCTCCAGTTTGTGGTCAACACCCCCACCGTGTGGTTTACGAAAGAACTGCAGATGCTGGGAAAATTGAAGGTAGACAAAAATGCTGGAAACATAGAAACATAGAAAATAGGTGCAGGAAGAGGCCATTCATCCCTTCGAGCCAGCACCGCCATTCATTGTGATCATGGCTGATCGTCTGCTATCAATAACCCAGACCTGCCTTCTCCCCATATCCCTTGACTTCACCAACCCCTAGAACTTGATTTAACTCTCTCTTAAATCCATCCAGTGATTTGGCCTCCACTGCCCTCTGTGGCAGGGAATTCCATAAATGCACAACTCTCTGGGTGAAAAAGTTTTTTCTCACCTCAGTCTTAAATGAACTCCTCTTTATTCTAAGACTGTGGCCCCTGGTTCTGGACTCGCCCAACATTGGGAACATATTTCATGCATCTAGCTTGTCCAGTCCTTTTATCATTTTATATGTTTCTATAAGATCCCACCTGATCCTTCTAAACTCCAGTGAATACAAGCCTAGTCCTTTCAATCCTTCCTCATATGACAGTCCAGCCATCCCAGGGATCAATCTCGTGAACCTACGCTGCACTGCCTCAATCACAAGGATGTCCTTCCTCAAATTAGGAGACCAAAATTGTACACAATACCCCAGATGTGGTCTCACCAGAGCCCTATACAACTGCAGAAGAACCTCTCTACTCCTATACTGAAATCCTCTTGTTATGAAGGGCAACATTCCATTAGCTTTCTTCACTGCCTGCTGTACCTGCACGCCAACTTCTAGTGACCGGTGTACAAGGACACCCAGGTCTCGCTGTACCTCCCCCTTACCTCACCTAACCCCATTGAGATAATAATCTGCCCCCTTGTTTTTGCCGCCAAAGTGGATAACCTCACATTTATCTATATTATATTGCATCTGCCACGCATCTGCCCACTCACTCAACGTGTCCAGGTCACCCTGCAACCTCCTAACATCCTCTTCACAGTTCACACTGCCACCCAGCTTTGTGTCATCCGCAAACTTGCTAGTGTTGCACCTAATTCCCTCTTCCACATCATTAATATATATGGTAAACAGTTGCGGCTCCAACACCGAGCCTTGGGGCACTCCACTTGCCACTGCATGCCATTCTGACAAGGACCCGTTCACTACTACTCTTTGCTTCCAGTCTGCCAACCAATTTTCTATCCATGTCAACACCCTACCCCCAATACCATGTGCTCTAATTTTAGTCACCAGTCTCCCGTGCGGGACCTTATCAAAGGCTTTCTGAAAGTCTAGATCAGGCAGCATTTGTGGAGAACATGGATAGAACATGGACATTTCACAGAGTGCTGGAGTAACTCAGTGGGTCGGGCAGCATCTCAGGAGAACATGGATAGGTGACGGTTCGGGTCGTGACCCTTCTTCAGACCTGAAACATCACCTATTCCTTCTCTCCAGAGATGCTGCCTGACCCGCTGAGTTACTCCAGCTTTTTTTTGTCTATCTTCGGCTTAAACCAGCATCTGCAGTTCCTTCCTCCAGCACCCTCCCTCAGCCAACACCCCACAGCCCCAACTGCGTGCAGGCCTTAGTTACGTTTAGATACAGCACGGGAAACAGGCCCTTCGGCCCACCGAGTCCGCGCCGACCAGCGATCCCCGCACACCCTACACACACTAGGGACAATTTACAATTTTACAGAAACCAATTAACCTACAAACCCTGTTCATCTTTGGAGTGTGGGAGGTAACCGGGGCACCTGGAGAAAACCCACGCAGGTCACGGGGAGAAGGTACAAGCTCCGTACCGACAGCACCCGTAGTCAGTGCATTCAGAAAGTATTCAGACCCCTTCACTTTTTCCACATTTTGTTACGTTATAGTTTTATTTTAAAACTGATTAAATTCATTTTTTTATCATCAATCTACACACAATACTCCAGAATGAAGAAGTGAAAACTGGTGTTTATAAATTATTGCAAAGTAATTAAAAATAAATAACTGAAATATCACATTTACATAAGTATTCAGACCCTTTGCTATGACACTCAAAATTGAGCTTAGGTTCATCCTATTTCCATTGATTATCCTTGAAATGTTTCTGCAACTTGATTGGAGTCCACCGGTGGTAAATTAAATTGATTAGACATGATTTGGAAAGGCACACACCTGTCTATACAAGGTCCCACAGTTGACAGTGCATGTCAGAGCAAAAACCAAACCATGAAGACAAAAGAATTGTCCGTAGACCTCCGAGACAGGATTGTGTCGAGACACAGACCTGGGGAAGGGTATAAAACAATTTCTGCAGCATTGCAGGTCCCGAAGAGCACAGTGGCCTCCGTCATTCTTAAATGGAAGAACTTTGGAACCACCAGGACTCTTCTTAGAGCTGGCCGCCTGGCCAAACTGAGCAATAGGGGGAGAAGGGCCTTGGTCAGGGAGGTGACCAAGAACCCGATGGTCACTCTGACAGAGCTCCAGAGTTCCTCTGAGGAGATGGGAGAACCTTCCAGAAGGACAACTATATCTGCAGCACTCCACCATTCAATCCTTTATGGTAGAGTGGCCAGACGGAAGCCACTCCTCAGTAAAAGGCACATGACAGCGCGCTTGGAGTTTGCCAAAAGGCATGAGAAACAAGATTCTCTGGTCTGATGAAACCAAGATTGAACTCTCTTTGGCCTGAATGCAAGCGTGACGTCTGGAGGAAACCAGGCACCGCTCATCACCTGGCCAATACCATACCTATGGTGAAGCATGGTGGTGGCAGCATCATGCCGTGGGGATGTTTTTTAGCGGCAGGAACTGGGAGACTAGTCAGGATCGAGGGAAAGATGAACGGATCAAAGTAGAGATCCTTGATGAAAATTTTCTCCAGAGCGTTCTGGACCTCAAACTGGGGCGGAGGCTCACCTTCCAACAGGACAACGACCCTCAGCACACAGCCAAGACAACGCAGGAGTGGCTTCATGACAAGTCTGTGAATGTCTGGGCTTGAACCCAATCAAACATCTCTGGAGGGACCTGAAAATAGCTGTGCATAGATGCTCCCCATCCAACCTGACAGAGCTTGAGAGGATCTGCAGAGAAGAATGGGAGAAATTACCCAAATACAGGTGTGCCAAACTTGTAGCGTCGTACCCAAGAAGACGTGAGGCTTTAATCGCTGCCAAAGGTGCCTCAACAAAGTACTGAGTAAAGGGTCTGAATACTTATGTAAATGTGATAGTGTAGTTATTTCTTTTTAATTACGTTACAAAAATGTCTAAATACCTGTTTTTGCTTTTTTATTATGGGGTATTGTGTGTAACCATATAACCATATAACAATTACAGCACGGAAACAGGCCCTCTCGGCCCTTCCAGTGTAGATCGATGATAAAAAAAAGAAAATAATTTAATCCATTTTAGAATAAGGCTGTAACGTAACAAGATGTGGGAAAAGTGAAGGGGTCTGAATACTTTCTGAATGCACTGTATGTTATAGTCATAGAGTGATACAGCGTGGAAACAGGCCCTTCGGCCCAACTTGCCCGCAACGGCCAACATTTTCCAAGCTACTGTCGTCCCACCTGCAAGCAAACCTGTCCAATCCACTCCTTTCAGGGACCCAAGCAGTCCTTCCAGGTCCGACAGAGGTTCACCTGCACCTCCTCCAACCTCATCTACTGCATCCGCTGCTCCAGATGCCAGATGATCTATATCGGTGAGACCAAGCGGAGGCTTGGCGATCGTTTCGCCGAACACCTCCGCTCGGTCCGCATTAACCAACCTGACCTCCCAGTGGCTCAGCACTTCAACTCCCCCTCCCATTCCTTGTAATAATATTTTTATTAAAAGGAATCCATCATAACAACGGTATAACGACTTTTCAAATACACAACCAACTTATTTCAATAAGTATACAGATGTTACGAATAGTTCTTATAAACTTCTATTTTTTTTTAAAGTAGAAAAAGAAAAGAATAGATTTTAATCAATAAGAATGGTGATTAAATAATAATTTTGATTATAAAGAAAGAGAAAGAGAAAAGAGAGGAGAAAAAATATATATGTATATGTATATATTCTTGTTATATGTATTTAATTAAAATAAAGTATTATATAGAATAAAAGAGAGATTATAGTATACATCTTAATAGTGAATAACACAATTTCAAATAGCGATATTAATGGAGACATGTGTACAAATCAAAAAGAAAAACAGAGAGTTATTTTCATCAAATCCTGCCGGGTACCCATTGAGTTGTGATGCCAAGAACAGCTACCCCTTCAAACATTCTGTATATGGAGACCATATCTGTTCAAAGAGTTTGTATTTGTCCATTAGGACAAATCTGATTCTTTCCAAATGCAACGTCTCCAACATTTCCACAGTCCACATTTTAATTGTGGGGGATAATGTTCCCTTCCAAAATTTCAATATTAATTTTTTCCCTATTATCAAACAGTAATCCAAGAAATTTCTTTGGTTTACTGTTAATGTTAAATTTGAATCCGGAACTCCTAATATTATTAATTTTGGATCTGGGTCCAGTTTAATTTTAAGAACTTCAGAAATAACTCTAAAGATTTCTATCCAATAATAATTAAGTTTTATACATGTTACAAAACTATGCGTTAAATTAGCTTCCAAGTTCTGACATTTATCACAAATAGGAGAAATGTTAGAATAAATTCTATTTAATTTCGTTTTTGAATAATGTAATCTGTGTAATACCTTAAATTGTATCAATATATGTCTAGCATTTAATGAGCAACGATGTATACATTGTAGACTTTCTTCCCAAATTTCCTTCGTTATAGATAAACCTCCCATTCCGTATCCGACCTCTCGGTCCTGGGCCTCCTCCACGGCCAGAGTGAGCAACACCGCAAGTTGGAGGAACAGCACCTCATATTCCGCTTGGGGAGTCTGCATCCTCTGGGCTTGAACATTGAATTTTCTCAATTGTGTTAACCCTTGCTGTCTCCTCCCCTTCCCACCTCTACCTCAGCCCTCGGGCCCTGGCATTCCCTCTCTCTCTCTCTCTATCTCTCCCCCACCCTAGTCGCACTAGCTTCTCACTTTCACACTACAAACAGCTTACAATGGCTTGTTCCCTTTATCATCGATACTTCTTTGCATATCTTTCATTCATTGTTCTTTATCTCTCCACATCACTGTCTATATCTCTCGCTTCCCTGATCCCTGACCAATCTGAAGAAGGGTCTCAACCCGAAACGTCGCCTATCTCCTTCGCTCCTTAGATGCTGCTGCACCCGCTGAGTTTCTCCAGCCTTTTGTGTACCCTCGATTCTCCAGCATCTGCAGTTCCTTCTTTAACACAATCCATGTAGCTGTCTAACTGCCTCAACTACCTCCTCTGGCAGCTCGTTCCATTCACCCACCACCCTCTGTGTGAAAAATGTTACTCCTCAGATTCCTATTAAATCTTTTCCCCTTCACCTTGAACCTATGTCAACTCTATTGAGTCTGAAGAAGGGTTTTGGCCCGAAACGTTGCCTATTTCCTTCGCTCCATAGATGCTGCCTCACCCGCTGAGTTTCTCCAGCATTTTTGTCTACCTTCAACTCTATTGCGACTGAAGAAGGGTCTCAATAGACAATAGGTGCAGGAGTAGGCCATTTGGCCCTTCGAGCCTGCACCACCATTCAATGTGATCATGGCTGATCATTCCTGCCTTCTCCCCATATCCCCTGACTCCGCTATTTTTAAGAGCCCTATCTAGCTCTCTCTTGAAAGCATCCAGAGAACCAGACTCACCACTCTCTGTGAGAAAAAGTGTTTCCTCGTCTCTGTTTTATATGGCTTACTCCTTATTTTTAAACTGTGGCCCCTTGTTCTGGACTCCCCTAAACTTTTAAACTGTGGCCCCTTTTTCCTGCCTCTAGCGTATCCAAGCCCTTAACAATCTTATATGTTTCAATGAGATCCCCTCTTATCCTTCTAAACTCCAGAGTGTACAAGCCCAGCTGCTCCATTCTCTCAGCGTATGACAGTCCCGCCATCCTGGGAATTATCCTTGTAAACCTATGCTGCACTCCCTCAATAGCAAGAATGTCCTTCCTCAAATTAGGGGACCAAAACTGCACACAATACTCCAGGAGTGGTCTCACTAGGGCTGAACGCCATTCCTTCTCTCCAGAGATTCTGCCTGTCCCGCTGAGTTACTCCAGCATTTTGTGTCCACCTGCAATTCTATTGAATTGATTGCCGTTAAGGAATCAACCCTAACCTAACCCTAATGCATGGTGGCCATTAATTGCGCGTATTTTTCCCTTTAATGTTTGACTATCGATCGCCCGTTCACACTAGTTCTGTGGTTATCCCAGTTTCTCATCCACTCCCTACACACTGGGGACAATTTACAGAGGGCCGATTAACCTACAAACCCGCACGTCTTTGGGATGTAGGTTGGACTTTGACAGATACATGGACAGAAAAGATTAAGGGAGATATTGGACAAACGTGGGCAGGTGGGACAGGCTTCAGGAAAGCATCTTGGTCAGCATTGATGAGATGGACTGAAGGGCCTGTTTCGTTTTCCATCGCGCAATGCGCTCAACTTTAGTGTACCAGCTGGCACAGACTTGAAGGGCCAAATGGCCGAGGTTGGTTAGCTGGTTGGCATGTTCTAGCATAATCTGCATTGATCTATTGTTTTCACATCTTACCCTTCCATATCTCTATATTCCCTCTCCCACAACTCTCAGTTTGCAGAAGGGTTTTGACACAAAACGTCGCCCATTCCTTCTCTCCAGAGATGCGGCCTGTCCCGCTGAGTTATTCCAGCATTTTGTGTCTATCTTCGGAGTAAACCAGCATTTCACCAGATCCCAGGAATGAGTGGGTTAACCTATGATGAGTGTTTGTCGGCACTGGGCCTGTATTTGCTGGAGTTTAGAAGAATGAGGGGGGGACCTTATTGAAAACTGCAGAACAAAGAAAGGCTTGGATAGAGTGGATGTGGAGAGGATGTTTCCACTGGTGGGAGAGTCTAGACCTAGAGGGCACAGCCTCAGAAATAAAGGATGTTCCTTAGGAAGGAGATGAGGAGAAATTTATTTAGTCAGAGGGTGGCGAATCTGTGGAATTTGTTACCACAGAAGGGATAGATGGATGGATGGACAGATGGATCCATCCAGACCCAGGGGCCACAGTTTAAGAATAAGGGGTAAGCCATTTAGAACAGAGATGAGGAAACACATTTTCTCACAGAGAGTGGTGAGTCTGTGGAATTCTCTGCCTCAAGGGGTGGAGGCCGTTCTCTGGATACTTTCAAGAGAGAGCTAGATAGGGCTCTTAAAGATAGCGGAGTCAGGGGATATGGGGAGAAGGCAGGAACGGGGTACTGATTGGGGATGATCAGCCATGATCACATTGAATGGCGGTGCTGGCTCGAAGGGCCAAATGGCCTACTCCTGCACCTTGTCTATGATTCCCGATTACTAGTTACAGGTGTTGGGGGTTATGGGGAGAAGGCAGGGAATGGGAGGGAGAGACATAGAAACTTAGAAACATAGAATAGGTGCAGGAGTAGGCCATTCGACCCTTCGAGCCTGCACCGCCATTCAGTATGATCATGGCATGATCATCCAACTCAGTATCCCGTACCTGCTCCTTTCTCTCCATACCCTCTAGATGCCCTTAGCCACATCAGGGCCACCACATCCAACTCACTCTTAAATATATCCAATGAACTGGCCCTCAACTACCCTCTGTGGCAGAGAGTTTCCAGAGACTCACCACTCCTGTGTGAAGAAACGTCTTTCTCACTCGGACCTAAAGGATTTCCCCCCTTATCCTTAAGCTGTGACCCCTTGTCCTGGACTTTTCCCCCACATCGGGAACAATCTTCCTGAATCTATGCCTGTCCAACCCCTTAAGAATTTGTAATTTTCTCTATAAGATCCCCTCTTTATCTCTAAATTCCAGAGAGTATAAACCGAGTCTATCCCAGTCTTTCGCATAAGACAGTCCTGACATCCCAGAATCAGTCTGGTGAACCTCTCTGCACTCCCTTATGGCAATAAATGTCCTTGCCTCAGATTGGAGACCAAATACTGCAACGCAATACTCCAGGTGTGGTCTCACAAGACCCTGTACAACTGAAGTAGAACCTCCCCTGCTCCTGTACTCAAATCCTTTACTATGAAAGCCACCTATAACATACATTCGCTTTTTTCACTGCCTGCTGCACCTGCATGCCTACTTACAATGACTGGTGTACCTTGACACCAGGTCTCAGCTGCATCTCCCCTTTTCCTAATCGGGCCACCCATTTAAATAATAGTCTGCTTTCCTGTTTTGCCACCAAAGTGATAACCTCCACATTTATCCACATTATAACCTGCATCTGCCAAACATTTGCCCACTCACCCAGCCTATCCAAGTCACCTTGCAGTCCTCCTAGCATCCTACCTCACAGCGAACACTGTCCCCCGCTTAGTGTCATCCGCAAACTTGGAGATATTGCCTTCAATTCCCTCATCCAATCATTAATATATATTGTAAATAGCTGGGGTCCCAGCACGGAGGTCCCTGAGCGGTACCCCAAACTAGTTACTGCCTGCATTGTGAAAAGGACCCGTTTACTCCTACTACTTTGCTTCCTGTTTGCCAGCCAGTTCTCTATCCAACATCATTACTGAACCCCTAATACCGTAATGCATTAAGTTTGTATAACTAATCTCTTTTGTGGACCTTGTCGAAAGCCTTCTGGAAGTCCAGATATTACCCACATCCACGGTTCTCCCATATCTCACGCTACAAGTTACATCCTCGAAAAAATTCACAAAGGATTCGTCAGACATGATTTACCTTTTGTAAATCCATGCCTGACTTTGTCCAATGATTTTCACCACTTTCCAAATGTGCTGCTATCCCAACTTTAATAACTGAATCTAGCATTTCCCCACTACCGATGGTTAGACTAACTGTCTGTAATTCCCTCGTTTTCTCCTCCCTCCCTTCTTAAAAAGAGGGGTTACATTTGCTACCCGCCAATTCCTCAGGACTAATCCAGAATCTAAAGAGTTTTGAAAGATAATCACTAATGCATCCACTATTTCCTGAGTCTACTTCCTTAAGTAATCTGGATGCAGCCTATCTGCCAGGGGATTTAACGGAGCTTTTAAATCTATTCAATTTACCCAACACCACTCTCCCGACTGACCTGATTTCACTCAATCCTCCTTTGGACCCTCAGTCCCCTGCAATTATTTAATGTCTTCCTTATGGAAGACGAACCAAAGAAGTTATTCAATTGGTCCGCCATATCCTTGTTCCTATGATCAACTCACCTGTTTTCTGACTGCAAATACTATCTCTCATATGTTTAACTAACCTCTTCTCTTTCACATACTATAAAAACATTTGCAGTCAGTTTTTTAGTTCCTCTGCCCGTTTTCTTTCATAATCTATTTTTCCTTTCCTAATTAAGAGCCTTAGATACATATCAGCTACTATCCTTTTACCATTATGACCTGTATTCCTTCCTGCCATCATAGACTTTCCCCGCCTTGCCAATCAAAGTACCTGTCTAGAGGATCCGTTATTGTCCCTGTCACTGTCCCGCCTGCCCGTCAGTCTCGTGTCTGTCCCCAACCTCACGTCAGTCTCACTTCACACTCCAACCGATAGTAGAAGATTCCCCCCCAAGACCCCCCTGAGCATCTTGCCTGTTCGCCCACCACCAGCCCATTGCCTCCACAGACGCTGCCTGACTGACCCCCCGAGTTAACTCCAGCACTCTGGCTTTTACCTCTCACTGCTGCTTTCATCATAGAAAACATAGAAAATAGCCTGCAGGAGTAGGCCATATCGCCCTTCGAGCCAGGACTGCCATTCATTGTGAGATCAAGTTCTGATCATCCCAATCAGTACCCCCCCCGTGCCTGCCTTCTCCCCAAAATCCCTTGACTCCACTAGCCCCTAGAGCTATATCTAACTCCTCTCTTAAATCCATCAGTGACTTGGCCTCCACTGCCCTCCTGTGGCAAGGAATTCCCCATAAATTCACAACTCTCTGGGTGAAAACTTTCTCCAACCTCAGTCTTAATGGCCTCGCCCTTTAATCAAGACTGTGGACCCTGGGTTTCTGGACTCGCCCCAACATTGGAAGCATTTTTCCTGCATCTAGCTTGTCCCAGATCCTATTTATAATGTTAATTGTTTCTATAACATCCCATTATCCTTCTACACACCAGCGAATAACAAGCATACTCTTTTCAATATTTTCCTCTTGTGACCAGTCCGCCCCTCCCAGGGATCATCTCGTTGTGACAGTAATCGTGGATCACGTGCAGGCAAGGGGATCAGTTTATCATTAACTGGACGCACACCGCATGTCCCCCGACACTCTCACCAACTTCTACAGAGGCGCCATAAGAAAGCATTTAATCGGTAGCATCACAGCACGGTCTGGGAACAGCTCCATCCAAGACACCGCTAGAATTGCAGCGAAATAGTGGACCAGCCCCAGACCATCACACAAAACCCAACCTCTCCTTCCATCGACTCCATCTTACACCTCACCGCTGCACTGCAAGTCCATCAGCATCATCAAGGACCATCGCACCCCCGTCCACTCCTATTCTCCCTCTCTCCCTTCGCAAGAGACAGAAGTGTGAAAATATAAATCGCCCCCCTCCTATTACAGGGCAGTTTCTTCCAGCTGTTATCAGGCAACTGAACCAACCTACTACACCAGAGAGCAATGCTGAACTACTATATCACAACCCAACTAAACGCGGGGGGGGTGGGGGGGGTTTAAAAATGGAAATGAGGGTCAAATTATATAAAATAAATTACAATTAAGAATAAAAACTAGCTAATCGTAGAGTATTATATTTTGTGAATATTTTAGCCAAG
>CM069132.1:162476566-162594066 GCA_035221665.1 Okamejei kenojei
GGGGTGTGGTTGGGGGGTGGATTTTTTTTGTCGTTGTCTTGTTACTTCTGTTTGATATCTCACCCACCCCACGCTCCTCCCCTCCCCATACCCCTCAGCCCCTCCTCTCTCCCCTTACCCGCCTCCCCTCTCCTCTCTCCCCCTCACCCCACTCTCTCCTCATCCCTCCCCCCCTCCCCCCTCTATCCCCATATCCCTCTCTATCCCCTCCTCCCCCAACACTCCTCCTCCACCACCCCACCCCCTCCCTCTGTTTCTTGCCCCATCTGTCTCATCTGCTGGCCCCTCACTCTCTGTTCTCTCCACCACACTCTCTCTGCCCTCACTCTCTCAACCCCCCCCCCCATAGACCCGCGCACTGGGAGTTGGGGGCTAAATGTGTCAGTGGATAGGGTAGTCATGGGGTAAAAAGGAGCAAATAATAAAAATAATATACAGTGTGGTGTAAAAGTGTATTTCCCTCCCCTCCCCCTACTCCCATACCCCAGTATCTCCCTCCCCTACCCCACTCCCTCCTCCCCCCTCCCTCCCCATCCCTCCCCCCCAACACCTCTCTACCCCCCTTCCCCATCCCCTCCTCCACCCCCACTCCCACTCCTCCCCCTCCTCCTCCCCCCATTCCCTCGTCCCAACCGCCATCCCTCCTCTCTTCCATCCCCTTCCTCTACCCCCTCCCCACTCTATCTTTCCCCCTCCACATTCTCCCTCTCCCTCTCCCCACAACCCCATTATCCCCATCCTCCCCTTCCCTCAACCTCCCCCCCACAACATCTCTCCCTCCGCCCTCCCACCCTCCCCCCTTCCCCAACCCTCTCTCCCTCCCCCCCTCTCCTTCTCCCACCCCACCCCTCCTCCTCAGCCTCACCCTCCTCCCACCCTCACCCTCTCTACACTCCCCCACCCCCTGGCCCTCTCTTCCCCTCCCCAATTCCCACCCCTTCCCCCTCCACCCCCTGCACCCTCCACCACTCCCTCTGTCGCTCTCCAGCACTCCACCTACCCCTCCCCCTCCATCTCCCACTCTTCCACCTCCCCCCTTCTCCCCCCCACCCGCTCTCCCCCGCCACCCCCTCTCTTCCTCCCCGTACCCACCTTCATCCTCCCCACTCCTCCTCCCCCTCTCCTCCTCCCACCCCTTTTTTTGTTTTTTTCCCTACCCCTCTCCCCCTCTCTCCCTCTTTCCACCACTCCCCCCCCCCCTCCCCCTCCCCCCTCCTAACTTCCACCAACATCCACAAACTGCCCAACTTACTTCCCTTATCCTTTCCTCTCCTCACCCCACCACCCCCACCACTTTTTTTTTCCTCCCCCTAACAACGTCTCCCCTCCCCCTCCTTCCCCCACGAACTTCCACTTCTCTTCCTCTCTCCCCCTCTCGCCTCCCTCCCTCCCCCCCTCTCCCTCCTCACCTTTCCCTCCCCCCTTTCCCCCCACCACACTCTCCTCTCCCCCCTCCCTCCCTCTCCCCCCCCACTACCCCCTCTCCCCCACTCTCGTCCCCCCCTCCCCTACCTCTCCCCTCTCCCCCTGCCCCCCTCCACACTATTCCCTCCTATCTACCCTCCCCCTACCCCTTTCCCCCCCTCCCTCCACGACTCTTCCCCCATCCTCTCTCTCCCCTTCCCCCACTCCTACTCCCTTTCTCCTCTCCCCCCTCCCCACCCCTCTCCACCCCTACCCCCTCCTCTCTCACCTCACCCCTCCCCCACCACCCTCATCCTCCTCCCCCCCCCCTTCCCCACACACTCTTCACTACTACCCCCCCTCTCCCTCCCCTCTCTCCTCACCCCTCACACACCTCCCCTCCGATACCCCCTCATCCTGGCGAAGCAAAAGTATTCAGCCCCCCCGAGGCAATCACTTTGTAGAAACCACCTTTCGCTGCAATTACAGCTGAAGTCTTTTGGGGATGTCCTATACTAAGCTTTGCACAGCTAGAAAACCATCTAAGAAATTTTGCCCATTCATCTTTGCCAAATACTCAAGCTCAGCAATTGGATGGAGATCGTTGTGAACAAGCAATTTTCCCAAGTCTTTGCTTGTGCCAAGATTTTCTCAATTGGATTTAGGTCTGGACTTTGACTGGGCCATTCTAACACATGAATATGCTTTGATCAAAACCATTCCATTGGCTTGTATGTTTTTAGGGTCCGTTGTCCCTGCTGGACGATAACCATAAAGCATATAACCATATACCAATTTACAACATGGAAACAGGCCCTCTCGGCCCTCATCCAGTCCGTGCCGACCCTTTGTTTTCCCCAAGTCCCATCTACCTGCAATACACCTCCCGCCCTCCAGTCTCAAGTCTAATTGCAGACTCAGGTTTCTTCCAAGATTGCCCTGTATTGCTTTCCATCCATCTTCCCCCATCAACTCTGAACCCAGCTTCCCTGTCCCTGCTGAAGAAAGCATCCCCACAGCAGGATGCTGCCACCACCATGTTACACAGTGGTGATGTTTGTTTAAGGGTGATGTGCATGATGTTTAGAGATTTTTTCTGCCACACGATAGCATTTTTTTGCAGCATTTAGGCCAAAAACTTCAAATTTTTGGTCTCATCAGACCAGAGCACCTTCCTCCACATGTTTGCTTGTCCCCACAACTGGCTTGTGGCAACCTGCAAACAAGACTTCTTAAGGCTTTGTTTCAACAATGCTTTCTCTTCTTCCCACATCTTCCCATAAAGGCCCGTATTTGGAGGCGTGCAAACACTAATAGTTGTCCTTGGACAGATACTCCCCACCTGAGCTGCGGATCAACTGCAGCTCTCCAGATTACCATGGGCCTCTTGGCCTGCTTCTTCTCTGATCAATGCTCTCCTAGCCTGTGCCTGTCAGTTTAGGTGGACGCCAGTTTTGGTAGGTTTGCAGTTGTGCCATACTCTGTTCTTCCATTTTTCGGATGATGGATTGAACAGTGCTCCATGAGATGTTCAAAGCTTGGAATATTTTTATAAATAACCAACCCTGGCTTTAAAACTTCTTTCACAACTTTTAATCCCTGACCTGTCTGATGTATTCCTTGGGCTTCATGATGCCGTTTGTTCATTAATGTTCTCTAACAAACCTCTGAGGCCTTCACAGAACAGCTGTATTTATATTGAGATTAGATTACACACAAGTGGACTCTATTTACTAATTAGGTGACTTCTGAAGGCAATTGGTTGCACTGGATTTTATTTAGGGGTATCAGAGTAAAGGGAGCTGAATACTTTTGCACGCCACACTTTTCAGTTTTTTATTTGTAAAATATTTGAAAACCATGTATCATTTTCCTTCCACTTCACAATTATGCGCCTACCCGTTTACTCCTACCCTTTGCTTCCTGTCTGCCAGCCAGTTCTCTATCCACATCAATACTGAACCCCCAATACCATGTGCTTTAAGTTTGTATACTAATATCTTATGTGGGACCTTGTCGAAAGCCTTCTGAAAGTCTAGATATAACACGTCCACTGGTTTTCCCTTATCCACTCTGCTAGTTACATCCTCAAAAATGTATATAAGATTCGTCAGACATGATTTACCTTTCGTAAATCCATACTGACTGTCTAATGATTTCACCACTTTCCAAATGTACTGCTATCCCATCTTTAATAACTGACTCTAGCAGTTTCCCCCACTACCGATGTTTAAGACTAACCTGGTCTGTAATTCCCCGTTTTGCCCCTCTCTCCCTCCTTTTTAAAAAGTGGGTTACATTAATCTACCCTCCAATCCTCAGGAACTACTCCAGAATCTAAGGAGTTTTGAAAAATTATCACTAATGCATCCACTATTTCTGTGGCCACTGGGATGCAGACTATCTGGCCCTGGGGATTTATCTGCCTTTAATCCATTCAATTTACCCAACACCACTTCTCGGCTAACCTGGAATTCACACAGTTCCTCCACCTTATTTGACCCCCGGTCCCCTGCTATTTCCGGCAGATTATTTATGTCTTCCTTAGTGAAGACAGAACCAAAGTAGTTTTATTCAATTGTCTGCCATGTCCCTTGTTCCCCATGATCAATTCACCTGTTTCTGCCTGCAAGGGACCTACATTTGTTTTAACTAATCTCTTTCTCTTCACAAATAAAACTTTTGCAGTCCGTTTTTATGTTCCCTGGGGGAGAGGAAAGGGGGAGTGGGAGAGGGGGGAGAGAGAGGGGGGAAACGAGGGAGGGGGTAGAGAGAGAGGAGGTGAGAGAGATGGAGGGGAGAGAGAGAGGGAGAGGGAGGGGAAGAGATGGAGAGGGGGAGAGGGAGGCAGAGAGGGGAGAGGGGGAGGGGGAGGGGGGGGGACGAGGCTGCGGGGGTTCCACAAGGCTCCATCCTAGGCCCCATTCCCTTCTCCCTGTATATGCTCCCCTTAGGCCAAGTCATTCAAAGGTACAGCATTTCCTTCCACTGCTATGCAGGCGATACACAGCTCTATCTCCCCCTGAAACCCAACAACCGATCAAATCTACTCAACCTTATGCACTGCCTCGAGGATATAAAGTGCTGGATGACCCAGAACTTCCTCCAACTAAACGAGAGCAAGTCTGAGTTTAAGTTCAAGACAGTTTATTGTCGTGTGTCCCAGATAGGACAATGAAATTCTTGCTATGATTCAGCGCACCAGAACATAGTAGGCATGAATACAGAACAGATCAGTGTGTCCGAGCTAAGTTTAACAGCCTGATGGCTGTGGGGAAGTAGCTATTCCTGAACCGGGTCGTTGCAGTCTTCAGGCTCCTGTACCTTCTACCTGAAGGTAGCAGGGAGATGAGTGAGTGGCCAGGATGGTGTGGGTCCTTGATGATGCTGCCAGCCTTTTTGAGGCAGTGACTGTGGTAGATCCCCTCGATGGAAGGGAGGTCAGAGCACATGATGGACTGGGCAGTGTTTTTACTAACTTTTTGTAGTCCTATTTCCTCTACCAGGGGGGCGCTCAAGTATGCCGAACCAAGCCACGATGCACAAACGGTCATCAGCTCTCTACAACCCTGTAGAAGTGAGAGAGAGTCCTCCTTGACAGACCGACTCTCCGTAATCTTCTCAGGAAGTAGAGGCACTGATGAACTTTCTTTATAATTGCATCAGTGTTCTCGGACCAGGAAAGATCTTCAGAGCTATGCAACGACCGCCCCAGGAAATTTTTGAAGCTTCTTTACCCTTTCCACCATCGACCCGTTGATATAAAAAATGGCCCCCCGACTGTGGGTCCCCATCCTACCCACCCCCCGTCCCCCAAAAGTCAACAATCAGTTCCTTTGTTTTGTTGGTGTTGAGGGCCAGGTTATTGTGCTGGCACCATTTGGTCAATCGGTCGATCTCACTTCTGTACTCCGACTCTCCCCATCAGTAATACGTCCCACAACAGTGGTATCATCAGTGAAACCTGATGATGGAGTTCGCACTATGATCAGCTACGCGGTCATGAATATAGAGTGGGAGTACATCAGGGGGCCTGTTTATTTTTTTTATGTTTTTTTTTGTTTTTTTTTGTTTTGTTTTTTTTTGTTGTTTTTTGTGGGTGGGGGGGGGGGGGGGGGTAAGGGTATTGGTTAAGCACACAGCCTTGAGGTCTCCCGTGCGTGACTGTTTATCGAGGATGACACATGCCGGGGGTCCACCAAAAGGAGTGGGGGGGGGATTGTTACGGACAGACCGTGGTCTATGAAAGGAGGAGTCCGAGGATCCAATTGCAGAGGGATGCACAGAGACCCCAGTTCCTGCGAGTTTGGAAACCAGCTTGGAGGGGAATGATTGTGTTAAATGCCGAAGGCTGTAATCAATGAATAACAGCCTGACATATGAGTTTTTTTGTTGTCGGAAGTGGTCCAGAGCGGAGTGGAGAGTCAACGAGATCGCATCCACCGTTGATCTGTTGCGGCGGTAAGCGAACTGCAGTGGGTCCAGGTTTTTGTCGAGATAGGAGTTGATTTGCACCATGACCAACCTCTCAAAGCACTTCAAAATAAATCACCACAGGCGTTATGCCACTGGATTTGATAGTCATTGAGGCACGTCACCTTGCTCTTCTTGGGCACTGGTATAATTGATGCCCTTTTAAATCAGGTGGGAACCTCGGACCTCAGAAGTGAGAGGTTGAAAATGACTGTAAAATCTCCAGCCAGTTGGTCCGCACTGGATTTTAGAACACGACCAGGTATACCATCAGGTCCAGGCACTTTTCGAGGGTTCACCCCTCTGAAGGATTTCCTGACATCGGCCTCTGTGATTGTGACTGAAATACCATCACAGCGAATGGGGGCTCGGGAAGGCACATCATGTCTCCCTATCAAAAGCGTGCGTAAAACGCATTGAGCTCGTCAGGGAGTGATGTTTTCGCCGACATTCGAGCTGCCTCCTGATCTCGCCTTGTAGGAGGTGATTGCATTCAGAGCCCCGCCACAGCTGCCGAACATCTATCTCATCCTCCAGTTTGGAGGATGAGATAGATGCCCTTTTGGCCTTTTTGGCCTTTTTGATGGCCTTACCAAGGTTGTATCTGGACTTCTTGTAGACCACTGTATCATCAGACATGAATGACCGGTGTCTGGTCTTCAGAAGAGTGTGGATCAAAAGTTCAAAGGCTTCTGATTGAGAAACACTTGGAAAGTTTTTGTTGGGATGCAGTCCTCCACACATATCTTTAGCAAGTCTGTAAAGACTGTGGCGTATTCATTCAGGTCCGTTGCCGAGTCCCTGAACATTGCCCAGTCTACAGACTCCAAACAGTCCTGGGGTTGTTCCTCTGCCCTTCCCACCCCCCCCCCCCCCCCTCCCCCAACCAGTTATGTACAGTCCTCACTTCTGGGGGTGCACTCATCAATTACTCCATCAAAACAATAGCAGGCAGCCTTTGAAGCCTAACCCCCTTACTCAAACCGCACGTCAAAAACCTTTGTATGATATTTGACTCCGCTCTGAAGTTTGATAAACAATTATGTGGAAAAAGCTCGCTTCTTCCAGCTGCGGATGATAGCTAAAATCAAACCATTCCTCCAATTCAACGACCTTGAAAAGATCATTTATCTCCTCCCGCTTTTATTACTGCAACTCCCTTTACACTGGCATCAGCCAATCATCCCTGTCCCGCCTGCAACTGGTCCAAAACGCCGCAGCGAGACTCCTGACGGGCACTCGTAAAAGGGACCACATCACCCCGATCCTGGCCTCTCTCCACTGGCTCCCAGTATGGTACAGAATCAATTTCAAGCTCCTCCTATATGTATACAAAGCCCTTAACAGGCTTGCCCCCACCTATATCTAAAAACCTGCTAACCCAGCATTCTACCTCCAGGTCCCTCAGGTCGGCCGACTTGGGGCTACTGACTATCCCGCGGTTCCCCGGTTTAAGCTCAGGGGCGACAGCGCTTTTGTGGTTGCAGCTCCTAGACTGTGGAACAGCATCCCTCTTCCCATCAGAAACTGCCCCTCCATCGATGCCTTTAAGTCTAACTTAAAACCTATTTGTACTCTCAAGCCTTTCTTGAGGTCCTCTGAGGGAGCGTCTGTATGTATGTGTCTAATTCATGTATTGTTGATCTATGTACCATTGTATGTAACACGCTAGTACCTGCACTGATGTAAAGCACTTTGTCAACGTGAGTTGTTTTTAAAATGTGCTATAGAAATAAAAATGGACTTGACTGACTTGGACTTGTGTGATTTTAGCTTAATACGAGCATTAGGATCCTGCGTACTCTTTGCATCTCGTGCAACAAGGGGCGTTTCCATTCAGTGTCGCACAGAGGGAGCCTGCATCTGCTGCCATCTCGTGGTGCATATTTGTATTGCAGATTTTTGATTTTAGATTGAATTTGGAACATTACCTGCGACCAGAGGATGGTGCTATGAGCACTCGGTTGCCACTGACACAGATATTTTTTTCGTTAGCAAAGTTTAGTTTCCTTTATTGTCACATTTACAGAGGAATAGTGAAAAGCTTTTGTTGCGTGCTAACTGTTCAGCGGAAAGGTTATACATAACTACCATCTAGCCATCCACAGAGTACAGATACGTGATACGTGATAAAGAGAATGATGTTTGGTGCATGATAGAAACATAGAAATATAGAAAATAGGTCGCCTAGTTATAGGAAGGATGTCAACAAAATAGAGAGAGTACAGAGGAGATTTACTAGAATGTTGCCAGGGTTCCAGCAACTATGGTACAGAGAAAGGTTGAACAAGTTAGGTCTTTATTCTTTGGAGCGCAGAAGGTTAAGGGGGGACTTGATTGAGGTCTTTAAAATGATGAAAGGGATAGACAGAGTTGACGTGGATACGTTTTTCCCATTGAGGGTAGGGAAGATTCAAACAAGAGGGCATGACATGAGAATTAAGGGACAGAAGTTTCGGGGTGAGGTACGTGAGGGGAACTTCTTTACTCAGAGGGTGGTGGCTGTGTGGAATGAGCTTCCAGCAGAAGTGGTGGAGGCAGGATCGATTTTAACATTTAAGACTAAAGTGGATAGGTATATGGACGTGAAGGGAATGGAGGGGTATGGTCTGAGTGCAGGTAGATGGGACTAGGGGAAAACAAATGGTCAGCACGGACTGGAAGGGCCGAGAGGGCCTGTTTCCGTGCTGTAATTGTTATATGGTTATATGGTTATATGGTTAGGTGCAGGAGTAGGCAATTCGGCCCTTCGAGCCTGCACCGCCATTCAATATGATTATGGCTGATCATCCAACTCAATATCTTGTACCTGCCTTCTCTCCATACCCCCTGATCCCTTTAGCCACAAGGGCCACATCTAACTCCCTCTTAAATATAGCCAATGAACTGGCCTCAACTACCTTCTGTGGCTGAGAATTCCACAGATTCACCACTCTGTGTGAAAAATGATTTTCTCATC
The DNA here is from genome assembly GCA_035221665.1 of Okamejei kenojei. NCBI lineage: Eukaryota > Metazoa > Chordata > Chondrichthyes > Rajiformes > Rajidae > Okamejei > Okamejei kenojei. Next base: position 162,485,403 of record CM069132.1, read on the forward strand.
TCGGTCCTAAAAGATTTCCCCCGTATCCTTAAACTGTGAGCCTTTGTTCTGGATTTCCCCAACATCGGGAACAATCTTCCTGCATCTAGTCTGTCCAACCCCTTAAGAATTTTGTAAGTCTCCATAAGATCCCCCCTCAATCTTCTAAATTCCAGCGAGTACAAGCCGAGTCTATCCAGTCTTTCTTCGTATGGAAGTCCTGCCATCCCAGATATCAGTCTGGTGAAGCTTCTCTGTACTCCCTCCATGGCAAGAATGTATTTCCTTAGATTAGGAGACCAAAATTGTACGCAATACAGATCCAGGTGTGGCCTCACCAAGACCCTGTACAACTGCAGTAGAACCTCCCTGCTCTTGTACTCAAATCCTTTTGCTATGAATGCCAACATACCATTCGCTTTCTTCACTGCCTGCTGCACCTGCATGCCTACTTTCAATGACTGGTGTACCATGACATCCAGGTCTCGTTGCATCTCCCCTTTTCCTAAATCGGCCACCATTCAGATAATAGTCTACCTTCTTGTTTTTGCCACCAAAGTGGATAACCTCACATTTATCCAAATTATACTGCATCTGCCATCCATTTCCACACTCACCCAATCTATCAAAGTCACCTTGCAGCCTCCTAGCATCCTTCTCACAGCTCACACTGTCCACCTGCTTCGTGTCATCCGCAAACTTGGAGATGTTGCATTTGATTCCCTCATCCAGATTATTAATATATATTGTAGATAGCTGGGGTCCCAGCACTGAGCCTTGCGGTACCCCACTAGTCAATGCCTGCCATTCTGAAAAGGACCCGTTTACTCCTACTCTTTGCTTCCTGTTTGCCGGCCAGTTCTCTATCCACATCAATACTGAACCCCCAATACCGTGTGCTTTAAGTTTGTATTCTAATCTCTTATGTGGGACCTTGTCGAAAGCTTTCTGAAAGTCCAGATATAACACATCCACTGGTTCTCCCTTATCTACTCTACTAGTTATATCCTCGAAAAATTCTACAAAATTCGTCAGACATGATTTACCTTTCATAAATCCATGCTGACTTTGTCCAATGATTTCACCACTTTCCAAATGTGCTGCTATCCCATATTTAATAACTGACTCTAGCATTTTCCCCACTTCTGATGTTAGACTAACTGGTCTGTTATTCCCCATTTTCTCTTCCCTCCCTTTTTGAAGCCCGAGTAAACTCCACTTAAACATAGTCCAAGGGTCCCCAATAAGGGAGAGAGTTAGCTCAGGCCCACACTCTCGTTGCTGATAGAATCATTCATCAGGTTTCCCTGATAACAGCCGGAAATAAATTGTTCCTGAATTGGAGTCTCGCGTTTTCACACTTCTGTACTCTTGCCTGATGGGGGAGGGGAGACGATATGTCGCCATACATTTTTAGTCATATTTTATTATACCGGAATCACGAGTTACCTCGCAATTGTACCAACATATCTCTTTTCTCCCAGGCAGCCATTCGCGTTCGAGGTTACCTTGCTTCCACTCTAGGCCTAGAATTATTGATCATGCCAATGTGGGAACGGGAGGGTCTTTTCCAGAAGAGGCCGGAGGTGTCTGAAGGAGTGGGTAGGTAGGATGTTAGTGATGTGATGTACTCCAGACAGTGCTTAAAATATATTGTCCCTGTATTTTAACGCTCAATACAGTCGCATTCCGTAGCGTGCCAGGCCCTGTGCATCCTGATGCAAACTCAAGAATTATCTTGAAAACAGTATTATCCCTGTCACCTGACATACTTGGTTTCACACATATATGTTACAGTACATATTGGTAATATAAAAACTCGTTCTGCCTGGATTAAACGAAAATAAAATTCCAAATTTCTTGCAAAAAGTGTGTCTATTGGTTCTAAAAAGCTTCCAAAAAGTGTCTCTATTGGTTCTAAAATGCTTGCAAAAATGTCTCTATTTGTTCTAATATGCTTGCAAAATGTGTCTCTATTTCGTTTCAAAATGCTTGCAAAAGGTGTCTCTATTGGTTCTAAAATGCTTGCAAAAAGTGTTTTTTGGTTCTAAAATGCTTGCAAAAGGTGTCTCTTTTGGTTCGAAAATGCTTGCAAAAAGTGTCTCTTGGTTCTAAAATGCTTGCAAAAAGTGTCTATTGCTTCAAAAATGCTTGCAAAAAGTGTCTATCGGCTTCGGAAATGCTTGCAAAAAGTGTCTATTTGTTCCAAAATGCTAACAAAAAGTGTCTCTATTGGTTCTAAAATGCTTGCAAAAAGAGTCTTTTGGTATTAAAATGCTTGCAAAAAGTGTCTGTGTTCGAAAATGCTTACCAAAAGTGTCTCTATTGGTTCTAAAATGCTTGCAAAAAGTGTCTATTGGTTCTAAAATGCTGCCTGGCCAGAGTGACTGAGCTGCCTGGCCAGAGTGACTTAGCTGCCAGCCGAAGAATCCATTTGGCCCACAATGTCCATACTAGCCCTCTGGAAGCCAGTCCCTTTGACCCACAACACACATACTAGTGCTCCAGAAAGTCCCCCCCACATGCCCCCACTGGCCAACAATATTGGAATTGGTGGAGAGGTGGAATATTGCATTGGGGGACCAGCCCTCCCGTGTGAAGCTGGGACCCAACTGGTCCCACTTAGTCTAGTCTATATAATTAAAAGTCTCATCTTGACCACTTCCTGTTTCCATACCTTACATCTGAGGTCCAGGTGTAAGGTATGGTTTAACGTGTTGAATCATCTGCTCCATTATAGACCACCCTAATCATAAGATGCGAGATGTAAAAATGAATACTGGGGTGAAGGAATTACATTCTGCAGTTGGAATGTCAAGGGAATTAATGAACCCATTAAGAGAGGCAAAGTATTAGCTCACCTAAAATCACTCAAAACAGACATAATTTTCCTCCAAGAGACTCACCTTAAAAAGGAAGCGCAATAACAAAATGGATTGCTCAAACGTATCATTCCTCATTCACACATAAATCTAGAGGGGTTGCATTTCTAATCCGTAAAGGTATACCTTTTAAACATATATCAACTACAGAAGATACTGATGGTAGATATATCATAGTAGTAGGCGAATTATACTAAAAAAAAAGTGACTCTCCTTAATGCATATGGACCAAATTTTGATAGTCCACTGTTTTTCAAGAGAATACTTAATACTATTCCGGAATGCACAGAAACTAATTTAATAATTGGTGGAGACTTAAATTGTACACTAGATTCATATTTAGATAGATCATCAACTCAAAGAAAATCAAAATCTCTGTCAAGTGAATTTTTTAAACTCATATATAAAAGACTATAGCAATATTAAGATATCTGGAGAACTGAAAACCCATCCGGAAGAGAATATTCATTCTACTCATCTGTGCACAAAACTTATTCAAGGATAGACTATTTCTTAGTAGACTCTAAACTAATTCCATTTACTTATAAATCACAATATCATAATATTATAATTTCGGATCATGCTCCATTAACGTTTATGATTAAACTAAACGGAATGGACAAGAAACAGACACAATCGAGACTTAATCCTTAAATTTTAAAAGAACAGGTGTGTTGTGAATACCTTGTAAAACAGATTAATATGTTTTTCAAGGTCAATGACCAGCCTGAAATCTCTGCTTCCCTTCTCTGGGAAACATATTTAAAGCATTTATACGAGGTGCATTAATCTCCTCTCAAGGCATTTTTTATATAAAGAGAATAGAGCTAAACAACAGACATTGGAAATGGAAATAAGGCCAATTAGACATAGAAAATGCAAGGAGCACCTTAATTGGCAAAACATAATAAAATAGCAGCACTGAAATATAAGTTAAATAAAATATACTCTGACCAAGTAATAAAACTTTATCAACACACAAAACAATTAAATTTTGAATTTGGTGATAAACCCACATAAACTATTGGCACACCAGCTTCGTAATTGGATGGGGAAAAAAGGATTCATAAAATTTAGATCAGAAAAGGGAGAAATAATAACACTCCCCAAAGATATTAAATGACAGATTTTCACAATACTATCAAAATCTTTACTCAACTAAAGTAACAGCACAATCAACGGAACGGGAACTCAACAGCAATTCCCCGGAAACTTTAAAAAAAAAAATTTAAAATAATACTTATACCTAAAACTGATAAGGATCTGGAAGACCCGGCCTCATGTAGAGCAATTGCTCTATTAAATACTGATCAGAAAATATTAACTAAAATCCTATCTTATAGATTGAGCTTAGTAATTAACAAATTAATACACTCTGATCAAACAGGTTTTATCCCAAAACGTCACTCATTTTACAATCCCCATGGAAGATTGGTTCAGAAGGTTCAATCTTTGGGTGTTAATGGCGGAGTAGCAAGATGGATTCAACAGTGGCTGAATGGGAGATGTCAGAGAGTAATGGTGGATGGCTGTTTGTCAGGTTGGAAGCCGGTGGACCAGTGGGTGCCTCAGGATCTGTGTTGGGTCCACTGTTGTTGTCATGTACATCAATGATCTGGATGATGGGGTGGAAAATTGGATAAGTAAGTATGCAGATGATTCTAAGATAGTGGTATGTGGATAATGAAGTAGATTCTCAAGTCTACAGAGAGATTTGGGCCATTTGGAAAAGTGGGACTGAAAGATGGCAGATGGAGTTTAATGCTGATAAGTGTGAAGTGCTACATCTTGGCAGGACAATCAAAATAGGACGTACATGGTAAATGGTAGGGAATTGAGGAATGCTGTGGAACAGAGGGATCTAGGAATAACTGTGCATATTATCCCTGAAGGTGGAATCGCATGTAGATAGGGTGGTAAAGAAAGCTTTGGTGTGCTGGCCTTTATATAATCAGAGCATTGAATATAGGAGTAGGGAAGTAATGTTAAAAATTGTACAAGGCATTGGTAAGACCAATTCTGGAGTATGGTGTACAATTTTGGTCGCCTAGTTATAGGAAGGATGTCACAAAATAGAGAGAGTACAGAGGAGATTTACTAGAATGTTGCCAGGGTTCCAGCAAACTATGTTACAGAGAAAGGTTGAACAAGTAGGTCTTTATTCTTTGGAGCGCAGAAGGTTAAGGGGGGACTTGATTGAGGTCTTTAAAAATGATGAAAGGGATAGACAGAGTTGACGTGGATAAGCTTTTCCCATTGAGGGTAGGGAAGATTCAAACAAGAGGGCATGACATGAGAATTAAGGGACAGAAGTTTAGGGTAACGTGAGGGGGAACTTCCTTTACTCAGAGGGTGGTGGCTGTGTGGAATGAGCTTCCAGCAGAGGTGGTGGAGGCAGGATCGATTTTAACATTTAAAAGTAAAGTGGATAGGTATATGGACCGCCGAATGGAATGGAGGGGTATGGTCTGAGTGCAGGTAGATGGGACTAGGGGAAAAACAAATGGTCGGCACGGACTGGAAGGGCCGAGAGGGCCTGTCTCCGTGCTGTAATTGGTTATATGGTTATATGGTTAATCTTAGACGATTATTTAAATATTATATATTCAAATAGAATTGCTTATGTAGATCTAGTAATTATTTCGCTAGATGCTGAACAAGCCTTTGATCAAGTAGTATGGCCATATTTATTTTCAGTGATGGAAAAATTTCAATTGGGAGGAGAGTACTGTACATGGGTTAAACTTTTATACTCTAACCCAACAGCTAGAATACTAACAAACCAAATGTTATCAACTAAATTTAATCTTTCTAGAGTTGTAGACAAGGATGCTCGTTATCTCTCCATTATTATTTGCTTTAGGCAAGTTGAACCACTCGCAGAAAATGTCAGATCTATTCCAGAAATACATGGGCACAATACAAAAGATTCAATGAAATAAAATTTCTCTATATGCAGAAGATGTACTAATATATATTACAAAGCCAGAAATTAGTATTCCAAATTTTATTAAATCTAATAACTCAATTCGGTCAGTTTCTGAGGATATAGAATTAATTGGAATAAATGCAAAATCATGCCAATAACGGATCACAATTTACATATACTACAACAATCACCTTTTAAAATAGTTGAAGAAAAAAATTAAATATCTAAGTATTTGTGTAACTAAGGCATATAGTTCTTTATTTAAATCAAATTTCCCACCTTTACTGAATAAAAAACTAAATAAGAATATTTCAATACTGGATAAACACTCCCTATTTCAATGTTCGGTAGAATTAATGCTATAAAAAATGATTTTTCTGCCACAATTACTGTACTTATTTCAGTCAATCCCGATATATATTCCAAAATCTTTTTTTTTTAAGTAGAGTCTACTGTTACAAGTTTCATCTGGGATTACAAGAATCATAGAATAAATAAAAAAACATTTATGTAAATCAGAGATTAATGGAGGTTTAGCTCTACCAAATTTTCTGTTTTATTTTTGGGCAGCCTTTATTAAAAACATGAATTTTTTGGCTGGGAGAAATGGATCAACAACCAGACTGGTTAAGGATGGAAAAGGAAGATTGTCTACCTTTTGAAATCGGTTCCACTATATTTGCACCGACAAAATTGCATAAAAAAACCTATAGGGAAAACCCTATAATATATTGTGGTACACAAATCTGGAAACAACTTAAAAAGGCTTTAAAATTGGTTAATATACCACTCCGTCTCCCTATTGTAAACAATCCCTTATTCAAACCTTCCATGCTGGATAAAGGCTTTATACAATGGAAAAACTATGGAATCTAAAAGATGGAACACCTTTATAAGAAAGGCATTTATCTTTCATTTCAGGAACTGCAACAGATTTATGGATTACACTCAAATACTTTTTTTAGATATCTACAACTCAGAGATTATGTTAAATCAAATACACAAGATTATAGGAATAAGGAACCAGAAATCCTTGATGAATGTTTGAATAAGCATCCTAATACAGAAAAATAGTAAGATTAAATGAGAACTTACCAGTTTGAAGTTTGATCTTTATTTTATGAGGAGTCGAGTTGAGGGACTACGTGAAGAACCCCGTACAGCCGTTGGTGCGTCAATCTTCAAAGCAGCGGAGTGAATTCGCAGCTAACAATGACTGAAGTATAATGGTAAGATAACAAAGACTAGAACTACCAGCTGAGATCTATGAGGGTGGGAGCGGAGGGCACGTAGTCCCTCAACTCGAATCCTCATAAAATAAAGATCAAACTTCAAACTGGTAAGTTCTCATTTAATCTTACTATTTTATTTCGGAGTGATCACGTGAAGACTTTAAAGCACTGTGATTTCACGCCGCAGACCCAAATCCGGCGTCAATAATAACATTTGTTAAATGAATAATAACAATTTATTTACAAACAAAATCATAACAAACCCCTCTAACTAAGCTCAGGGGGAAACTATAACAGAACTCAAAACAGAATCAGCAAACACCCAGCCTTGAAATCGGCTTGTGATAAAACCTTTGAAAGGTCAGCTCACTGGACCATCCTGCGGCCGCGAGGATAAATGGTCTATTGGCACGTCCATCGCCCTTGCCGCGGAAGTTGATGCCGCCCTGGTGGAATGAGATTTGAATTTATCATAATCAATTCCAGCACTTGCCCAGGACCTGCTTTAGCCACCTTGAAATTGTTTGCACCGATACCTTTACTGTGTGGTTTTTTTGTGACTAATAAATAATGCAGACTCTGTTTCTCTTAGAGCTTTAGTAATCTCAATGTAACGAGATAAATGTGAGACTACATACAAGCGATCATCTGTGGGGTATGCTGAAAACACAATCTAACATTCCTGTCATGCCACTTCTACTATGTTTAAGCAAATCATAGACATAAAATATAATGGCATCTGCCGACACATGCATTCTATCTAGCCGTAGCTTTTGCAATGTTTGTACACGTTGGGCTGAAACCAACGCCATAAGCATGACCACCTTCATAGTTAATTTGGCTATAGATAGGCTTGTAACCGGAGCCCACTGGCAAAGAAGCATAAGAACCTCACTCACATTCCAAATACTGGCATACCTGGGTTTAGGAGGATTAGAATTGAAAACTCCCTTCATGAATCGTGAAACTAACGGATGTGTCCCTACTGTATGCAATTCTGAATTCATGGGTAAATAAGAAGACAGAGCACTTCTGGCTGAATTGATCGCACTGTAACTTAATTTTTGGTCGAAATAAAGAGTTGACAAAAACTCCAATATGTCTGTGATCTCTGCAGTTCGATATGAAATATTCTGCTGTAGACAGAATTGTTCCCACTTCCTTATCGAGGTGATATATTGCTTCTGTGTACTATCCCTGCAGGCCGACGTTAGAACATCCACAGTACGATCAGACAGTCCTCTCCCCAGGTATGGCCTCCTTAAAATCTGCAAATCAACAGATCAATACGATCATGTAAAGGATGTTGATCCCCAGTTACTGGATTCATCAGTAGATTTTTATTCTTGGGAATACTCATGTGAGGCTCCCTAGCCATTTGTAATACAACAGGAAACCATGCTTGTGTAGGCCAATCTGGCACTACCAATACCCCTGAAGCGGAGTCCTGCTTGATCTTTTGCAAACATCTGCTGATGAGACAGAATGGAGGAAATATGAATGAATGCATGCCTTTTTATTGTCACTATACACATATACAATGAGATTAAAAGCTGCTCCTACTCAGTGTAAAAAACAAAAAGGGGGAGGGGGAATAAGGTGCACAGTTTCTGCGACGCTATGTACATATCTATAAAAGACAATGGATAAATAGAATTACAATTACAGTACAAATTACAGTAGGTGGATAGATGAAGGTCCGGGAGTTAGGCTGTGAAGTCAGTGCATGTGTGAGTTCAGGGAGATAATGGAGTTTGGAAATAAACTCTTCTTGAGTCTATTTGTCCTTGTGCTGATGCACCTATAGCGCCTCCCTGAGGGCAGCAGGTTGAACAGGCCATTCCTCCCCAATGCATACACAAACCATTCCTCCCCAATGCAGCGAGAACGTATCCACCACTACTGCACGAGGATCTGGTTCCCACAAAACATATCTGGGCAACTGATGATTTAATCTAGATGCAAACAAGTCAATATCTGGCAATCCATACTGAACAATCACTTGGTTAAATACATCCTGATTTAACATCCATTCTATGTTGTCATTAAACTGACGTGACCTAGTGTCAGCTACAGTGTTGAATCTTCCTGGCAAGTAAATTGCTGAGAGCCAGATATTTTGGTCAATACACCAGCTCCAAATCTGGTTAGCCAGTCTATCACAAGACTGTGACTTGACTCCACCCATGTGGTTTACATATGCCACTGCTGTGGTGTTGTCAATGCCTTGCCGCAACTGAGTCATCCCAAATAAATTTTCAAATATCTTCTATCCTCACCATGAATAGACACTGAGTAATACGCATCCTTTAAATCAATGCTTGCCATATAACACCCTTTGGACACTAGATGTTTGGCCGTGGTAAAGGTTTCCATTTTGAATGCCACAAACAATTTCCATTTTGAATTTCACAAACAAATCCAGAATAAGTCTACATCCCCCAGTCTTTTAAGATCTGGGAAATATACTTGACACAAATTGTCGACTTAGATCATCTGAAGTCTCAATTACCCCTTTCTTATATAATGACTGAATCGCTGCTTGAATAAGCACATTTTCTTCATCTGAAATATAAGTTTTCGACTAGGAACATGTTGATTAGGTGGACTGTCATTAGATTAAATTCAATTTTCACCCCTTCAATACTGCTAAGTATAAATGAATCTGATGTCAACTCCTGCCATTGTTTGAGAAACTATTTTGACCTTCCCCAATTTCAACAGCAATATTAGTTAATTCATTGTCTGTCAACGGTATATTCCTTATCTGCTGACCTTGTTGTCCACGACTTATTGTAGAGAAAGGCACCTTACCCTTCATGCCGGTGGCAGCCTGCCAGTTCCGATATTGAAGACCTGAACGACTGGTTCCTTCTCCTGCATCCACACTGGTGCCTTTCCGATAAGGAACAAACCTTTGCCTTGTTTGCCAGCCGGCTTAATGAGGGCCATGGTTTTAACATCTTCATGACAGTGTTTTACCCTTTTTGCAAGGTTACCTCCAAACAGCAGATTTCGTGGCGATACACTAGTCGGTTTGCACAGACTCGCCAAGTTAGGGTTAGTCACTGGCCTTATAGCAGGCCTCGTGATATTGTTAATTTCAAAATGCACTACACAAAAATCCAAGTGCATCCTGGTGTGCTTCAAGCATATTCGCTGTATCAATAACTTTTACAACAGCCATGACACCTGTCGACAACAATTTAAGCACTTTTTGAAATTACATCTCCTGGGCACTAGCTGGCATATCCAACTGTGACCAAATTTGGTGATTAACCACCGGTACCATCAGGAGATCACAATTAACAGGAGCTTCAACCATAGCTAGATCCTGTAACTGGTGGGAGAGCATATACTGAATTGCTGCAGCCAATTCTGTTTCACTCGCCTCTCCTGCCTCTCTAAGCACAGGAAAACATTTTCCCAGCAATATGCGGAATTACCTCCAACTGAACTCCTTTACTGCTCTCCCCCACCATAGAATCAGTGTCAGCGAACTGCACTGATGGAACATCCTCCTCACAGGCAGGATATTCCTGCAGCCCTGTAACAGGTGCTGCTAGCACAGGCTCTCCCACAGCCTGGCTTGGGCACCACTCCTCCTCACGTAGCTGGTCCCTGTCGAGCATTCTTTTGTAATAAAATCTCGACCTGGGAGAGCCGTGAGCAAACGGACTCTCCTATGGAGGGTATAACCTCCAGGCCCGACTCAGGGTCCACGGGCCTATCAGACTTGCCAGTGGCCTTCCGCCCTACTGGCAAGTCTCCACTGCTCACAGGCAGTGGGTCCGCAACCACTGGCTGTGTAGCCAGCACCAGACCAGGTGTACCAGATGGGCCTCCATCAACAACACTGTCCTGGTCACTTTCCTTCCTACCTCCGGAGCGCCTCGCCGACGCCTTCTTCATTTTCTGCAACATTTCTCCAAGAGACCTCCAACCGTCGCAGAAAATGACCACTGGAAAAATTTTAAAAACTTACCTCTCGTTTTTAAACTTACCGCTTGGAGGAGCGCTGCTGCTCCAACCGGCCGACTGCACCAATGCGTCTGACGTAATGACGCACCAACGGCTGTACGGGGTTCTTCACGTAGTCACTCACGTGACTCCGAAGTAAAATTAACAACTTATATTTATAATACCCTTTTAGATAGCGAGATACCATCGACTGAATCATATAGACATACATGGGAAAATTAAATAAACCAACCCATAACGAAAGATATATGGGACAAAAGTTTACAATATATACATCAATGCTCGTTAAACTCCAGACATGCTTTAATACAATTTAAAGTATTACATAGATTACATTACTCAAAAGTTAAATTGAATAGAATCCACAGGTCTCCTCTATCTGCGATAAATGTCAGCATCCAGAGGCTAATTTAACACATACTTTTGCAAATTGTATAAAAATTAAGAATTTCTGGATTGCGATTTTTAGAATAACTTCTGAAGTTATCAATACTAAACTGGATCCGGTCTCAAAATTTATAATACTTGGAATATCAGAACAAAGTTTAACTCTACAAGTCGAAGAAATTGCCTAAATTACAGTATAATAATTGGGAAGAAATTAATATAAAAATTTTGGAAAGGCCCTATATCCCCCACAATTAAAATGTGGATTACGGAAATGTCGGAGACCCTACACCTGGAAAGAATCAGATTTGCCTTATTGGACAAACAAGAAGTTTTTGTTAGAACATGGTCTTCTTTCATTGATTACTTAAAAGGGCAGAATGGTTCAGCAGGGAACCCTAACTGAAACTTGGATTTAGGAATAGATGAAAAGTTATATTCTATATTCCTTGATCTTATCTCCAATGATGAATTAATGGTAAGTTATTCCATTCTTTTTGATTTTTTTTTGATTTTGATTTTATTTTTCTTTCTGTTTTTCTCTCTTTATAAAAAAACTATTAGAGTCAAAATGATTCACTTGATAATATTAATAATGTATGACTGTTGTACATGAAATATTGCTATCATACTATGTGTTTGCTAAGACACTGCCTACATACTCTAATAAAAATATATATTTATTAAAAAAAAATTAAAAAAAACTGCAGCCAGTTGGTCCGCACAGGATTTTAGAACACGACCTGGTACACCATCAGGTCCATGCGCTTTTCGAGGGTTCACCCCTCTGAAGGATTTTCTGACGTCCGCCTCTGTGACTGTGACTGAAATACCATCACAGCGAATGGGGGCTCGAGAAGGCACATCAGTGTTCTCCCTATCAAAGCGTGCGTAAAACGCATTGAGCTCGTTAGTGAGTGATGCTACGCCGACATTCAAACTGCCTCCTGATCTCGCCTTGTAGGAGGTGATTGCATTCAGACCCCGCCACAGCTGCCGAACATCTATCTCATCCTCCAGTTTGGAGCAGAAGTCCCTTTTGGCCTTTTTGATGGCCTTACCAAGGTCGTATCTGGACTTCTTGTAGACCACTGTATCATCAGACATGAATGCCCGGAGTCTGGTTTTCAGAAGAGTGTGGATCAAAAGTTCAAAGGCTTCTGATTGAGAAACACTTGGAAAGTTTTTGTTGGGATGCAGTTCTCCACACATATCTATAGGAAGTCTGTAAAGACTGTGGCCTAATCATTCAGGTCCGTTGCCGAGTCCCTGAACATTGCCCAGTCTACAGACTCCAAACAGTCCTGGAGTTGTTCCTCTGCCCACCCCCCACCCCCCCCCCCCCCCCCCCCCCCCCCCCCCCCCCCCCACCCCCCCCCGACCAGCTCTGTACAGACCTCACCTCCGGGGGTGCGGTCTTCAATTATTCCATCAAAACAATAGTAGGCAGCCTTGGAAGCCTAAGCCCCTTACTCAAACCACACGTCAAAAACATTGGCGCGATATTTGACTCCGCTTTGACGTTTGATAAACAAGTCAATGCTGTGGAAAAAGCTTGCTTCTTCCAGCTTCCGATGGTAGCCAGAGTCAAACCATTCCTCCAATTCGACGACCTTGAAAAGATCATCCACTCATTTATCTCCTCCTGCCTTGACTACTGCAACTCAGTCACTCAGTCAGTCAGAAACCGATGAATTGATCATGGGGACCAAGGACATGGCAGACCAATTGAATAACTACTTTGGTTCTGTCTTCACTAAGGAAGACATAAATAACCATATAACCATATAAACAAATTACAGCACGGAGACAGGCCATCTCGGCCCTTCCAGTCCGTGCCGACCATTTGTTTTCCCCTAGTCCCATCTACCTGCACTCAGACCATACCCCTCCATTCCCTCACCGTCCCATATACCTATCCACTTTACTTTTAAATGTTAAAATCGATCCTGCCTCCACCACCTCTGCTGGAAGCTCATTCCACACAGCCACCACCCTTTGAGTAAAGAAGTTCCCCTCACGTTACCCCTAAACTTCTGTCCTTAATTCTCATGTCATGCCCTCTTGTTTGAATCTTCCCTACCCTCAATGGGAAAAGCTTATCCTCGTCAACTCTGTCTATCCCTTTCATCATTTTAAAGACCTCAATCAAGTCCCCCTTAACCTTCTGCGCTCCAAAGAATAAAGACCTAACTTGTTCAACCTTTCTCTGTAACATAGTTGCTGGAACCCTGGCAACATTCTAGTAAATCTCCTCTGTACTCTCTCTATTTTGTTGACATCCTTCCTATAACTAGGCGACCAAAATTGTACACCATACTCCAGAATTGGTCTTACCAATGCCTTGTACAATTTTAACATTACTTCCCTACTCCTATATTCAATGCTCTGATTTATAAAGGCCAGCACACCAAAGGCTTTCTTTACCACCCCTATCTACATGCGATTCCACCTTCAGGGAACTATGCACAGTTATTCCTAGATCCCTCTGCTCCACAGCATTCCTCAATTCCCTACCATTTACCATGTACGTCCATTTTTGATTTGTCCTGCCAAGATGTAGCACTTCACACTTATCAGCATTAAACTCCATCTGCCATCTTTCAGCCCACTTTTCCAAATGGCCCAAATCTCTCTGTAGACTTTGAGAATCTACTTCATTATCCACAATACCACCTATCTTAGCATCATCTGCATACTTACTTATCCAATTTTCCACCCCATCATCCAGATCATTGATTGTACATGACAAACAACAGTGGACCCAACACAGATCCCTGAGGCACCCCACTGGTCACCGGCTTCCAACCTGACAAACAGCCATCCACCATTACTCTCTGACATCTCCCATTCAGCCACTGTTGAATCCATCTTGCTACTCCGCCATTTACACCCAAAGATTGAACCTTCTGAACCAACCTTCCATGGGGAACCTTGTCAAAAGGCCTTACTGAAATCCATATAGACAACATCCACTGCTTTACCCTCATCAATTTCCCTAGTTACCACTTCAAAAAATTCAAGAAGGTTTGTCAAACATGACCTTCCAGGCACAAATCCATGTTGACTGTTCCTGATCAGACCCTGTTTATCCAGATGCTTATATATATTATCTCTAAGTATCCTTTCCATTAATTTGCCCACCACTGACGTCAAACTAATAGGTCTATAATTGCTAGGTTTATTCTTTGAACCCTTTTTAAACAATGGAACAACATGCGCAGTACGCCAATCCTCCGGCACTATTCCCGTTTCTAATGACATTTGAAATATTTCTGTCATAGCTCCTGCTATTTCTACACTAACTTCCCTCAATGTCCTAGGGAATATCCTGTCAGGACCTGGAGACTTATCCACCTTTATATTTTTCAAAAGTGTCAGTACTTCCTCCTCTTTGAATCTCATAGTTTCCATAGCTACTCTACTTTTTTCCCTTACCTCACAGAGTTCAATATCCTTCTCCTTGGTGAATACCGAAGAAAAGAAATTGTTCAATATCTCCCCATCTCTTTTGGCTCTGCAGATAGCTGTCCATTCTGGTTCTCTAATGGTCCAATTTTATCCCTCGTTATCCTTTTGCTATTAATATAGCTGTAGAAACCCTTTGGATTTACAATAATTCTGCCGGAAATAGCAGGGGACCGGGGGTCAAATAAGGTGGAGTAACTGAGTGAAATCCAGGTTAACCGGGAAGTGGTGTTGGGTAAATTGAATGGATTAAATTGAATGGATAAATCCCCAGGGCCTGATAGTCTGCATCCCATAGTACTCAAGGAAGTAGCCGCAGAAATAGTGGATGCATTAGTGATAATTTTTCAAAACTCCTTAGATTCTGGAGTAGTTCCTGAGGATTGGAGGGGAGCTATTGTAACCACACTTTTTAAAAAAGGAGGGAGAGAGAAAACGGGGAATTACAGACCAGTTAGTCTAACATCGGTAGTGGGGAAACTGCTAGAGCCAGTTATTAAAGATGGGATAGCAGTACATTTGGAAAGTGGTGAAATCATTAGACAAAGTCGACATGGATTTACGAAAGGTAAATCATGTCTGATGTATCTTATAGAATTTTTAGAGGGTGTAACTAGTAGAGTGGATAAGGGAGAACCAGTGGATGTGTTATATCTAGACTTTCAGAAGGCTTTCAACAAGGTCCCACATAAGAGATTAGTATACAAACTTAAAGCACATGGAATTGGGGGTTCAGTATTGATGTGGATAGAAAACTGGCTGGCAGACAGGAACCAAAGGGTATGAGTAAATGGGTCCTTTTCAGAATGGCAGGCAGTGACTAGTGGGGTACCGCAAGGCTCAGTGCTGGGATCCCAGCTATTTACAATATATGTTAATGATTTGGACGGGGAACTGAATGCAACATCTCCAAGTTTGCGGATGACACTAAGCTGGGGGGTAGTGTTAGGTGTGAGGAGGATGCTACGAGGGTAAAAGGTGACTTGGATAGGCTGGGTGAGTGGGCAAATGCATGGCAGATGCAGTGTAATGGGGATAAATGTGAGGTTATCCACTTTGGTGGCAAAAACAGGAGGGTAGACGATTATCGGAATGGTGGCAAATTAGGAAAAGGGGAGATACAACAAGACCTGTGTGTCATGGTACACCAATCATTGAAAGTAGGCTTGCAGGTGCAGCAGTGAAGAAAGCAAATGGTATCTTAGCATTCATAGTGAAAGGATTTGAGTATAGGAGCATGGAGGTTCTACTGCAGTTGTACAGGGTTTTGGTAAGACCACACCTGGAGTATTGCGTAAAGTTTTCGTCTCCAAATCTGAGAAAAGACATTCTTGCCATAGAGGGGGTACAGAGAAGGTTCACCAGACTGATTCCTGGAATGGCAGTACTTTCATATGAAGAAAGACTGGATAGACTCGGTTTATACTCGCTAGAATTTAGAAGATTGAGGGGGGATCTTATAGAAATGTACAAAATTCTTAAGGGGTTGGATAGGCCAGATGCTGGAAGATTGTTCCCGGTGTTGGGGAGGTCCAGAACAAGGGGTCACAGTCAAAGGATAAGGGGGAAGTCTTTTAGGACTGAGATGAGAAAATCATTTTTCACACAGAGTGTTGAATCTGTGGAATTCTCTGCCACAGAAGGTAGTTGAGGCCAGTTCACTGGCTATATTTAAGAGGGTGTTAGATGTGGCCCTTGTGGCTAAAGGGATCAGGGGGTATGGAGAGAAGACAGGTACAGGATACTGAGGTGGATGATCAGCCATGATCACATTGAATGGTGGTGCAGGCTCGAAGGGCCGAATGGCCTACTCCTGCACCTATTTTCTATGTAGCTATGTTTCTAACTCCCTTTACACTGGCATGAGCCAATCATCCCTGTCCCGCCTGCAACTGGTCCAAAACGCCGCAGCGAGACTCCTGACGGGCACTCGTAAAAGGGACCACATCACCCCGATTCTGGCCTCTCTCGACTTGCTCCCAGTATGGTACAGAATCAATTTCAAGCTCCTCCTATATGTTTACAAAGCCCTTAACGGGCTTGCCCCCACCTATATCAAAAACCTGCTAACCCACCACTCTACCTCCAGGTCCCTCAGGTTGGCCGACTTGGGGCTACTGACTATCCCGCGGTCCAGGTTTAAGCTCAGGGGCGACAGCGCTTTTGTGGTTGCAGCACTTAGACTGTGGAACAGCATCCCTCTTCCCATCGGAACTGCCCCCACCATCGACTCCTTTAAATCTAGACTTAAAACCTATTTCTACTCTCAAGCCTTTCTTGAGGTCCTCTGAGGGAGCGCTGTATGTATGTGTCTATGTATGTATTATTGATCTATGTACCATTGTATGTAACACACTAGTACCTGCACTGATGTAAAACACTTTGGTCCACGTGAGTTGTTTTTAAATGTGCTATAGAAATAAAATGGACTTGACTTGACTTGTGATTTTAGCTTAATACGAGCATTAGGATCCTGCGCACTCTTTGCATCTCGTGCAACAAGGGACGTTTCCATTCAGTGTCGCCCAGAGGGAGCCTGCATCTGCTGCCATCTCGTGGTGCATATTTGTATTGCAGATGTTTGATTTTAGATTGAATTTCGAACATTACCTGCGACCAGAGGATGGTGCTATGAGCACTCGTTTGCCACTGATACAGATATTTTTTTCGTTAGCAAAATTTAGCTTCCTTTATTGTCACGTTTACAGAGGAATACTGAAAAGC
The DNA here is from genome assembly GCA_035221665.1 of Okamejei kenojei. Lineage (NCBI taxonomy): Eukaryota > Metazoa > Chordata > Chondrichthyes > Rajiformes > Rajidae > Okamejei > Okamejei kenojei. The sequence goes on from CM069132.1 coordinate 162,502,985, forward strand.
TTTTGTTGCGTGCTAACTATTCAGCGGAAAGGTTATACACAACTACCATCTAGCCATCCACAGAGTACAGATACGTGATAAAGAGAGTGATGTTTGTTGCATGATAGAAGCATAGAAACATAGAAAATAGGTGCAGGAGTAGGCCATTCGGCCCTTCGAGCCTGCACCGCCATTCGATATGATCATGGCTGATCATCCAATTCAATATCCTGTACCTGCCTTCTCTCCATACCCCCTGATCCCTTTAGCCACAAGGGCCACATCTAACTTCCTCTTAAATGTAGCCAATGAACTGGCCTCAACTACCTTCTGTGGCAGAGAGTTCCACAGATTCACCACTCTCTGTGTGAAAAATGATTTTCTCTTCTCGGTCCTAAAAGACTTCCCCCTTATCCTTAAATTGTGACCCCTTGTTCTGGACTTCCCCAACATCGGGAACAATCTTCCTGCATCGAGCCTGTCCAACCCCTTAAGAATTTTGTAAGTCTCTATAAGATCCCCCCTCAATCTTCTAAATTCCAGCGAGTACAAGCCGAGTCTATCCAGTCTTTCTTCATATGGAAGTCCTGCCATCCCAGGAATCAGTCTGGTGATCCTTCTCTGTACTCCCTCTATGGCAAAAATGTATTTCCTTAGATTAGGAGACCAAAACTGGACACAATACTCCAGGTGTGGCCTCATCAAGACCTGTACAACTGCAGTAGAACCTCCCTGCTCCTGTACTCAAATCCTTTTGCTATGAATGCCAACATACCATTCGCTTTCTTCACTGCCTGCTGCACCTGCATGCCCACTTTCAATGACTGGTGTATCCCAGATCTCGTTGCATCTCCCCTTTTCCTAATCGCCCACCATTCAGATAATAGTCTACTTTCTTGTTTTTGCCACCAAAGTGGATAACCTCACATTTATCCACATTATACTGCATCTGCCATGCATTTGCCCACTCACCCAACCTATCCAAGTCACCTTGCAGCCTCCTAGCATCATCCTCACAGCTAACACTGCCCCCCAGCTTAGTGCCATCCGCAAACTTGGAGATGTTGCATTCAATTCCCTCATTCAGATCATTAATATATATTGTAAATAGCTGTGGTCCCAGCACTGAGCCTTGTTGTACCCCACTATTCACTGCCTACCATTCTGTAAATGACCCGTTTACTCCTACTCTTTGCTTCCTGTTTGCCAGCCAGTTCTCTATCCACATCAATACTGAACCCCCAATACTGTGTGCTTTACGTTTGTATACTAATCACTTATGTGGGACCTTGTCGAACGCCTTCTTTATCGATATGTAAAGCGAAAAAGATTAGTTGAAACATATGTAGGTCCATGGCAGTCAGAAACAGGTGAATTGATCATGGGGGACAAGGACATGGCAGACTAATTGAATAACTACTTTGGTTCTGTCTTCACTAAGGAAGACATAAATAATTTACCGGAAATAGCAGGGGGTCGCAGGTCAAATGAGATGGAGGAACTGAGTGAAATACAGGTTAGCCTGAAAAATGTGTAGGTAAATTGAATGGATTAAAGGCCGATAAATCCCGAGGGCCAGATAGGCTGCATCCCAGGGTACTTAAGGATGTAGCCCCAGAAATAGCAGATGCCTTAGTGATAATTTTTCAAAACTCTTCAGATTCTGGAGTAGTTCCTGAGGATTGGAGGGTAGCTAATGTAACCCCACTTTTTAAAAAGAGAGGGAGAGAGAAAACGGGGAATTACAGACCAGTTAGTCTAACATTGGTAGTGGGGAAACTGCTAGAGTCAGTTATTAAAGATGGGATAGCAGCGCATTTGGAAAATGGTGAAATAATTGGACAAAGTCAGCATGGATTTATGAAATGTCTGACGAATCTTATTGAATTTTTTGAGGATGTAACTAGTAGTGTGGATAAGGGAGAAGCAGTGCATGTGTTATATCTGGACTTTCAGAAAGCTTTCAACAAAGTCCCACACAAGAGATTAGTATGCAAACTTAAAGCACATGGTATTGGCGGTTCAGTATTGATGTGGATAGAGAACTGGCTGGTAGACAGGAAGCAAAGAGTAGGAGTGAACGGGTAGGAGTAAAAGGGTCATGCAAAGGGTAGGAGTAAACGGGTCATTTTCAGAATCCAGGCAGTGACTAGTGGGGTACCGCAAGCCTCAGTGCTGGGACCCCAGCTATTTACAATATATATTAATTATTTGGACAAGGGAATTGAATGCAACATCTCCAAGTTTGTGGATGACACTAAGCTGGGGGTAGTGTTAGGTGTGAGGAGGATGCTAGGAGGCTGCAAGGTGACTTGGATAGGCTGGGTGAGTGGGCAATGAATGGCAGATGCAGTATAATGTGGATAAATGTGAGGTTATCCACTTTGGTTTAAAAAAAAAACAGGAGGGTAGACTATTATCTGAATGGTGGCAATTTAGGAAAAGGGGTGATGCAACGAGACCTGGGTGTCATGGTACACCACTCATTGAAAGTAGGCATGCAGGGGCAGCAGGCAGTGATGAAAGCAAATGTTATGTTAGCATTCACAGCGAAAGGATTTGAGTATAAGAGCAGGGAGGTTCTACTGCAGTTGTACAGGGTTTTGGTGAGACCACACCTGGAGTATTGCGTGCAGTTTTGGTCTCCAAATCTGAGAAAAGACATTCTTGCCATAGAGGGGGTACAGAGAAGGTTCACCAGACTGATTCCTGGGATGGCAGGACTTTCATATGAGGAAAGACTGGATAGACTTGGCTTGTACTCGCTAGAATTTAGAAGACTGAGGGGGGATCTTATAGAAACTTACTAAATTCTTAAGGGGTTGGACAGGCTAGATGCAGGAAGATTGTTCCCGATGTTGGCGATGTCCAGAACAAGGGGTCACAGTCTAAGGATTAGGGGAACTCCTTTAGGACCGAGATGAGGAAAACATTTTTCACACAGAGAGTGGTGAGTCTCTGGAATTCTCTTCCACAGAAGGTAGCTGAGGCCAGTTCATTGGCTATATTTAAGAGGGAGTTAGATGTGGCCTTTGTGGCTAAAGGGATCAGGGGGTATGGATAGAAGGCAGGTACAGGATACTGATTTGGATGATCAGCGATGATCATATTGAATGGCGGTGCAGGTTCGAAGGGCCGAATGGCCTACTCCTGCACCTATTTTCTATGTTTCTATGAATGGTGGTGCAGGCTCGAAGGGCCGAATAGCCTGCTCCTGCACCTAATTTCTATGTTTCTATGTTTCTGAAAGTCCAGATATAACTTATCCACTGGTTCTCCCTTATCCACTCTACTAGTTACATCCTCGAAAAATTCTACAAGATTCGTCAGACATGATTTACCTTTCATAAATCTATGCTGACTTTGTCCAATGATTTCACCACTTTCCAGATATGCTGCTATCCCATCTTTAATAACTGACTCTTGCATTTTCCCCACTTCTGATGTTAGACTAACTGTTCTGTAATTCCCCGTTTTCTCTCTCCCTCCCTTTTTAAAGCCCAGTAAACTCCACTTAAACATAGTCCAAGGGTCCCCAATAAGGGAGAGAGTAGCTCAGGCCCACACTCTCGTTGCTGATAAAATCATTCAGTTCCCTGATAACAGCCGGAAATAAATTGTTCCTGAATCTGGAGGCTCGCGTTTTCACACTTCTGTACCTCTTGCCTGATGGGGGAGGGGAGACTCTATGTCGCCGTACATTTTTATTCATATTTATTATACCGGATCACATGTTACCTCGCAATTGTACCTACATATGTCTCTTTTCTCCCAGGCAGTCGTTCGCGTTCGAGATTACCTTGCTTCCACTCTAGGCCTAGAATTATTGATCATGCCAACGTGGGAACGGGGGGGTCTTTTCCAGAAGAGGCCGGAGGTGTCTGAAGGAGTGGGTACGTAGGATGTTAATGATGTGATGTACTCCAGACAGTGCTTAAAATATATTGTCCCTTTATTTTAACGCTCAATACAGTCGCATTCCGTAGCAATACAGGCCCTGTGCATCCTGATGCAAACTCAAGAATTATCTTGAAAACAGTATTTTACTTCGGAGTCACGTGAGTGACTACATGAAGAAGCCCTGCCTGGCGCTTGATCAGCATTACTTCGACGCTGACGGTAGAAGCAAGAGCTGCAGAGCGCAGCTCCCCTCAGTGGTAAGAACGGGCCCGCAGGTAAGTGCAATCAATTTACTTTAGGGCGTTCTAAAAACCGTTACGCTGGCGTATAGAACCAGCAAAGTGAAAGTAAAAATGTTTACAAAAAATCAGTCACGCTGCCGTACAGATCCTGCAAATTAAACAAAATGGAGAAGTCTCAGAGGAAGATTTTGCGGGTAAAAAGATCGTCCCGGAGAGAGGCTAAAGAGTCGGGACAAGAGATTAGTGCGGAGCCGGTTCCGATACCGGTGGCCGTTGATTCACCCGTTAGTGAGACTATAATTCCTCCAGAAACTAAAACCACGGAGGAAAATGCGCCTAAGAAAAGTAAAAAGAAATCCGTGAGGCCTGTGGTTTCTGATGATGACTCTGATAATGAAAGTCCTCCGGATAATAAAGCTATATGGCTTAAAATGGAACATATGGAGAAAGTGCTCCAAAATATTATGAGACAAGGGTCAAAGAACCCAGAATTTTCCCAAACAGACCCTGAGGGGTTTGAATATCCAGAATATGGCTATATGCCAAATTGGGAATATGAAACTCCAGACCCAGGATGAAGGGTGGAGGAAGTCTCCTTTGATGAAATCACAGGAGTATCAGGGCTGCAAGAGACAGACCCTGAAAGTGGTGATGTGGATTACCATAAATAAAAAAGAGAACGCCATATGTGCCTGATATGGCAAAAGATTTTGCTATGCCTGAAGGAAGTGGTGAGGCAATGGAAGAAAACCTAGCTGCCAGCATTAATTATATGAGAATTAAGGGACAGAAGTTTAGGACATGAGAATTAAGGGACAGAAGTTTAGGGGTAACGTGAGGGGGAACTTCTTTACTCAGAGGGTGGTGGCTGTGTGGAATGAGCTTCCAGCAGAATTGGTGGAGGCAGGATCGATTTTAACATTTAAAAGTAAAGTGGATAGGTATATGGACGTGAAGGGAATGGAGGGGTATGGAGGGAATGGAGCAGGTAGATGGGACTGCCCTGAGCTGGTTCATCTCTTACCTCAAAGGTAGGAGTTTCTCTACTAACATAGGCAACTCTTTCTCCTCCCCAGCTAGCCTCTGCTGTGGGGCTCCACAAGGTTCCGTCCTTGGCCCTATTCTCTTCTGCCTATAGATGCTCCCCTTAGGCCAAGTCATTCAAAGGAAAGGCATTTCCTTCCAGACGATACACAACTCTATCTCCCCATGAACCCCAACAACCGATCAAATCTACTTAACCTTATCCACTGCCTCGAGGATATAAAGTGTTGGATGGCCCAGAACTTCCTCCAACTAAACGAGAGTAAGTCTCAGGTCATCCTTCTCGGCCCCTGGGACTCAATCAAAATGATAGCAGGCAGCCTTGGAAGCCTTACCCCATTGCTCAAACCTCATGTCACAATTTACAATTATACCAACCCAACCAGCATACAGAATAGTGAAAGACTTGGATGGAGTGGATGTGTAGAGGATGTTTCCATCAGTGGGAGAGTCTAGGACTAGAGGTCACAGCCTCAGAACTAAAGGACGTTCTTTTAGAAAGGTGCGGAGAGATTTCTTCAGTCAGAGGGTGGTGAATCTGTGGAATTCTTTACTACTGAAGGATGCGGAGGCCGTTAGTGGATATTTTTAAGGCAGTGATAGATAGATTCTTAATTAGTACGGGTGTCAGAAGTTATGGGGAGCAGGCAGGAGAATGGGGTTAGGAGGGAGAGGTAGATCAGTCAAGATTGAATGGTGGAGTAGACTTCATGGCAGAATGGCCTAATTCTGCTCCTATCACTTATGACTAGTGACTTATGACAAAACCTGTATGTTTTACGAGAGTGAGAGGCATCCGGAGATCCCGGAGAAAACCCACAGATGTCACGGGAAGAAACTAAAAAAACTCCGTAGAAACAAGCACGCGTAGTCAGGATGGAATCCGGGTCTCTGACACAAAGTTAAGGGCCTGTCCCACTTTCCCGAGTTACTCACGAATTCTCCCAGGTTTTCCCCTTGATTCAAACTCGGAGAATGTCCGTAGCGAGTCCGTAGGAGACCGTAGATAAATCGCAGCGGCTCGTTTGCCAGCCGTAGGTACTCAGGGCATCAGGGAAGTCGGGACGTTTTTTCCAGCATGACAAAAGAGTCCACGAGTAAAAAGATAGTCGGGGGGATGAGTTCGTAGGTCACAAAAATCTTGATTTTTTTTAAGGTCCTTCCAACTTCGCAGAGGACTCGGGAAAGTGGGCAACGGGAGCCACGATTCCTTCTCACGTAATGATATGCTCCTTCGGTTTGGAACGTTTTGTGATCAAGGATAAATGGCGTCATACACTCTGAGCCTGGTACGATGTATTAATTTGCGGGTGAAGCTGATGAACGAAGAATTGATTTTGATTTAATTGATTCCTTTAGTTGGGCCAACATTCTCTGTCACGCTTTATCATGCACGCATGATATCTGGTTTCAAAGATAGGGGCGTTTCCTTTGAGATTATAGAAAGCTTTGTTAAGCGTTTGTTAAAATGCAATTCCTGCCGTTTCTAGCCGCCAAATACCGGTTTTAATGCGACGAGGCGACATTGTCCTTCAACGTGTTGTGTGCCCAACCTTCTTGCATCTGCTGGCATATACTCTATTGAGTGAGAAAACGAATTAAGCATAAAAATTTCCAATGAAAGGTGGAAAGAGTATTTATTAAATGTGCATAAATGCTCAATAAACGTAAGACACACTTTAATACAATTTAAAATTTTACACAGGTTATACTACTCAAAAACTAAATTAAATAAATTCTTCCCCAAGGTCTCACCAATTTGTGATAAATGCCAGTTTCAAGAAGCTACTATAGCTCACTCATTCATCTTTTGTACAAAAGTTTTGGATTGAAATCTTTGAAATTTTTACAAAATTGTTTAAAATTAAAATTACACCAAAGCCAGAATGGATTATTTTTGGAATGACAGAAGGTAGTTTGGAATTAAATGTGTATCAAAAGACTCTATTTCATAACGGCTTAATAATAGGAAAAAAGCTAATCTTAAAATTCTGGAAAAATGCTCCTATACCAACATTAAATATGGTATTTCAACTATGTTTGAAACACTACACCTGAAGATATGAGACTCCGCTTGGCAGGAAAATCAAATTGTTTCTATCAGACGTGGTCTGCATTCATAGAATTGCTACAAAGATAGGGTGCAGGAATAGCTCGGGTCTTGGTGGGGGGGATGAAAAACTATCGAGTTGGTGGATTCCTTTTGCGTGATATATATAATATAGTAACTGGCTGCTTTTTTTTCTCTCTCTTTTTCTCTCTCTCTCTTTTCTTTTTTCATTTCTGGGGTCTATTTCTTTATCCCCTTTCTCTAATTCTTTGACCAAGGGTTCTTTTTTTCCCCTTTGGCACGCTCTTTCACTTTCACAACTCTTTTCACCTACTTTACTCTGTTTCTATTCTTTTTTCTTAAAAGCCATAAAATTATGGGGTACAATGATTGTAACAATCTATATGTGATGCACACTGATGTATTTACCTCTATTAAATAGAAATATTAAAATAAAATAAAAAAATGTTATCTCCCTTATGTTATTGGAAAGGGAACATCAACAGTCTACTAACCTTGTTAATGTACTGAAAGCAAGGGTTAGTGCTTTTTTTCTAGCTTAGCAATTTAATAGAAGATGGTGAAAGCCTGTCTTAGTTTCATCGGAATCCATTTTGTAATTTTAAATCCTTAATAACTTCCACACCATCCCAAACAGCACATAATCCTCCGAAGTTTTTGCCACCTCCAACGGGATCCCACTACTAGCCACATCTTCCCATCTCCACCCCTTTCTGCTTTCTGCAGAGACCGTTCCCTCTGCAACTCCCGGGTCAACTCGTCCCTTCCCACCCAAACCACGCCCTCCCCAGGTACTTTCCCCTGTGTCCGCAGGAGATGCAACACCTGTCCCTTTACCGTCAGCCTCGACTCCGTTGAAGGACCCCAACAGTCTTTTCAGGTGAGGGAGAGGTTCACTTGCACCTCCTCCAACCTCATTTACTGCATCCACTGTTCAAAGTGTGGACTCCTGTATATGGGCAAGACCAAGCGCAGGCTCGGCGATCATTTTGCTGAACGTTCTGCTAAGAAGCGTCCGCCTACCGCTACACCTGATCTCCCGTTGCTCAACACTTCAACTCCCCTCCCATTCCCCCACTGACATTTTGTCCTATGCCTCCTCCATTGTCAGAATGAGCACAACGCACATTGAAGGAACAGCACCTCATATTACGCTTGGGCAGCTCACACCCCAGCGGTTTGAACAGTGACTTTTCTAATTTCAAGTAGCACTTGCTTTTCCCTCTATCTCCATCCCCAGTTCTCCTACCAGTCTAATTGTCTCCGACTACATTTTATATCTGTTTGGTTTGTTATTACATTCCCCAACTAACATAAAATTCCACATTTTCCTTGATTTCCATTCCCTTTGTCCTATTTTCACACCTTGCACTACCCTTATCTTTACACTTGTGCTGACCTATGCACCGCCCACTCCCCTGACATCAGTCTGAAGAAATGTCTCCCGAAACTTCACTTCCCTTTTCTTTTTCTACAGAGATGTGCCTGTCCCCGCTGCGTTTACTCCGGCATTTTGTATCTATCTTCACTATATCTAGGCTTTCCATTATTCGGCAGGTTTCTATTAGATCTCCCCTCATCCTTCCACATTACAGCAAGTACACGCCCAAAGCCATCAAACGCTTCTCATACATTAACCCCATTATCCCCGGGATTATTCTCCCAAACCTCCTCTGGATCCTCTCCAACGCCAGCACACTCCTCCTCAGATATGGGACCCAGTACTGTTCACAATATTCCAATTGTGGTCTGACCAGTGTCTTTGAAAGACTCAGCAACGTATCTTTGCTTTTATATTCTAGTCCTCTCTAAATGAATGCTCGCATAGCATCTGTCTTTCCGACTAAACCGGACTCGACCTGCCCCCCCAAATTAATAATTTGGGAATGTTGCAGCAGCACATCAAGGTCCCTTTGCATCTCTCTTTTCTGAATTAACATCTCTAATTTGGAAAATAGTACATACCTTTAACTCCTTCTACCAGCAAGCATGACCGTGTACGTTTGCAAAGCCACAATTTCCATTTGCCACTCTTTTCTTTTTCCACAGACCCAGAGTGTCCAAGTCCTTCTGCAGACTGAAGGCTTGCTTAAAGTTACCTAGCCCTTAAAGTTACCGAACTGCGTATCATTTGCAAACCTGACGAATAAGCCACCAATTCCATCATCCAGTTCAATGAAAATATGATGTGCAAAGTAGCCGCAACATAGACGCCTGCGGAACGCGAACCAATCACCAGCAGCCATCCAGAAAAGGCTCCCTTCATCGCTTTCTCACTCTGCTTTCTCCCAATAAGCCGATCCACGCCAGTATCTCCCTACATACCACAGGGTCCTATCTTACCTAGCAGCCTCTTGTGCGCACCTTATCAAAGTATTTCTGAAAATCCAAACAGACAACATCCTCTGACTCTTCTTTGTCTATCCTGCTTGGTACTTCCTGAATGAATTCCAATAGATTTGTCAGGCATAATTGCCCCTTAACATCCTGACTATGAAAACTAATGGGACTTAATGTTACACGAAGAGCAGTGGGCCCGCGTGACATCTCAACGTTACCAGTTTGTAGTATAACAAGAATAGCATTAATCCCGTATAAATAGTTAACAGCCTCGTTTAATCCGGGCAGAAAGAATCTCTATATGACCAATATGTATTGTAACATCAATGTGTGAAACCAAGTATGTCAGGTGACAGGGATAATAGTAAGATTAAACGAGAACTTGCCAGTTCGAAGTTTGATCGTTATTTTATGAGGGTTAACGATGAGGGTTTACGTGAAGAAGCCCCGCCTGGCGCTTGATCGGCATACTTCAAAGCAGCGGCATGAAAAACACAGAAGATAATAGCCGGAGTAAGATAGTAAGGCTCAACATAGATTTAGAACTACCAGATGATCTTTTATTTTATGAGGGTCGGGAGTGGAGGGCACGTAATCCCTCATCGCTGCTCCTCATAAAATAACGATCAAACTTCGAACTGGCAAGTTCTCGTTTAATCTTACTATTTTACTTCGGAGTCACGTGAGTGACTATGTGAAGATTTTGTAGCTTCTGTGTTTTTTATGTCGTAGAGTCATTCCATACGACAGTCCGGCTAGGTCAACACATAAATGAGTAAATAACTACCAGAATTCAGTTTTAGTTTATTTCATAAATCTTTTAATGATAATAGAACAAATAATAACCCCTTTTTTATACCTGGAGATAATCACTACAAAGTGATAAAAGATATAAAGTGATAACATAATCAATAATATAAATCGATAGTGAAACAAAGCAGGTGAATACAGTGAACCCAACACCGCGTGTCCAAAGCCTGTCATTGTGAGAACAGGTTTATCGTAGAACTTTGAAAAAGTTTCTTCTTTACACCACCCTGCGGCTTCTAAAATGTGTTCGAGCAGTACGTCCTGTAACTTCGCCGTGGATGTAGCTGCAGCCCTGGTGGAGTGAGATTTAAACACATCAGTGTCTACCTCCCGCTAAAAGTAACACCTGTTTTTAAAAACATCTAGAAGTGGTTGTACTGATGCATTTGTGTGTGGTTTTTTATGCGTAATAAATAACGCTTTTTCATCACCTCGAAGACTCTTGGTTACTTTTATATATTGAGTCAAGTGTCTAACTACACAAAATGTTGGATCAATAGGGTAAGCTTGAAACATTACCTTAGCTCCAGTTCTTCCTGGTCTGCTCTGTTTGATCAGATCATAAATGTAAAACACAATGTTATCTGAAGCCATATGCATACAATCTAAACGTAGCATTTGTAATGTTTGCATTCTTTGTGCTGATACCAACACCACTAACATTACTACTTTAAATGTTAATTTTTCCAAAGCCATAACTGTGATTGGAGTCCATTGCCTAAGCAAAGTAAGTACAATGCTGACATCCCAAATTTCTGTATATCTCGGCTTGGGCGGATTTTTGTTAAAAATTCTTTTCATAAACCTGGATATTAATGGATGAGATCCAATTGATTCATGGTCAGAAATTTGTCCTAAATAGGACGATAAAGCACTACGAGCACTATTAATGCTATAACATCCATGGTCCTATCCGACAGTCCAAGCCCTTGTAGTGGTCTGGTCAAAACCTGCATATTAACAAATTCATATGAACATGTAATGGATGAATTTCTTTTGTTATTGGTTGTATTAACAAATCACTGCAGCTAGGAATTGACATACATGGTTCCTTAATCATATTTAACATCAACGGGAACCATGGTTGTGTGGGCCAATTTAGAATCACCAACAGTCCTGTGGCAGAATCTTGTTCTATTTTCTTAAGACATTGCCTAACCAGGCCAAATGGAGAAAAAAGCATAAAAGAACATATTTCCCCAATGTAGCGAAAATGCATCTACTGCTACCGCACCTGGATCGGGTTTCCCAAGACACATATTTAGGCAATTGATGATTTAATCTTGATGCAAACAGATCAATATCTGGTAACCCATAGCGAATAACAATTTTACTGAAAACTTGTGGGTTTAAAACATCCATTCTGTGTTGTCTTTGAATACCCTTGATCTGTTTGTCTGCCACCACATTGTCTTTACCTGGATATAACTTGCTGAAACCCAAATTTGGTGCTCAATACACCAATGCCATATCTGATTGACGAGACAATCACATGATACTGACCTTACTCCACCCATGTGATTAATATATGCAACAGCTGTCTTATGTCTAATTGTACCTAGACATGCAGATCCTTTTTGTAGAACAATAGGCTTTTAATCCAAAAAATGCCCCCAATAAACTCCAAAAATTAATACCATATGTTTGGAGAAACAATTCCTCTTGGACAGTTCATCTGCCCCCACAGCTGGTAAATTTATCTGTCGCCCCCATCCGAGAGCACTTGCATCTGTTTGTAAAAATACTTCAGGCTGCTGTATTAAAAAGTTTTTAGCAGCCTGTGGAAACATTTTTCAATCCACCATTGTAATTCCAATAAAGCTTCTTTTGTTAAATGCATAGCCTATCAAAATGGCCTGCTCACTTTTTTAAAGCTTGCATTTTGTCCCTTTGAAGGTTTTGGTAATGTAATGGACCAAATTCCACTGCAGGAAATACTGCTACTAATTTACCAATAACCTTTGCTACTTCTCGGATGGAGGGATAAGGTTTGTGAATGAGGCCCCAACATACAGTTGAAATATCAACAATCTTGTCCGTTGGCAAAGTTACTAACATAGTAACTGAATTAATCACAAAACCTAAATAATTAATTGTTTGTGCTGGCTGCAGCTTGGACTTAATTGGGTGAATCAGGAACCCTAGTTTTTCAAATAAAGTTTTAGTTGCTGAAACTGATTTTCCAGCTGATTCCTGACTATTACTGACAATAAAAATGTCATCCAGATAATCATAACGATGTGTTTTGTGCTCTTAATTGTGCTAAAGCTGGCTTCAAACAGCTTTGTGAAGAGCCTAGGGAGCTGAACTTAACCCATTAGGTAAAGCTTTAAATTGCCACAGCTGTCCCAGCCATTAAATTTTAAGTACCTCCGAAAAAAAACCGATGTATTGTACTGAATAGTACGCATCCTTTAAATCAATTGTAGCCAAATATTACAACCTGCTGATATCAAATGTCTTGCAGTGTTGAACGTTTCCATCTTGAAATGTTTATACTGAACAAATGTATTAAAAGTTTGTATAGGTCCAGAATATTTCTAGAACCACTATCTTTTTTATCTCTTGGAAAAGATGTTTGACCACAAATTGGTGTGGATGCTCAACAGTTTTTTCAATAACACCTTTTATTAAACAATTTGTCAAATTCTACAATTAATTTCAGCTTCTGAACAGTCAGAGAACAATGAAACCATGAATAGGTTTATATTGTAACCGGAGAATCAACACCTTCTTTAAATGTTATTGTAGCTCCTGAAACCGTTTTTAAAGTAAACTGGGTCAGATGTGATGCAAAGCCATTCATCATACAACATTTGTAATCTCCCACCAACTAGAGATTCGTCCATAGTTCCTTTAAGAACAGAATAAAGTTTTTGTACCTCTCCGTATGAACGTGGTGTCTCCTTCTCCCCGTATATGGGTGAACATTAGGCTGTGTTGATGGTAACTATTTCCTTACCATAGATTCCTGCCTCTGCTTGTTCAAAATCAGATCCCCCTTCCTTGGTGTATAGAACCTTTTTCGTCCGAAAACGAAAGGTCTCATGTAGCTAATAGATTTAGCCTCTTCATCCATTTATTTTATTTGTTTAGGCAGGTTTTCTCCAAATAGATAACCAGGATATTGAACACCACTTGATCGGCACAGACCTGCAAATCTAGGATGAAATATGGGCCGAATCGCAATTTTCCTCATACAATTGATTTCATAAAAGGAATGGCCCAATAAGCCCAATGTATCTCTTTGGATTTTGATCATTTCTGACCCTTCCATTTGCTTTCCAAAAGCAGTAATGGCAGCTGAAATCAGTTTGAGGATTCTTTGAAACCTTAATTCTCATGACTGATGACATAGGTGTCCATATAGTCGGATTCACGGAAGGTACCTTCAATGAGGTGCAATTTTCCTGTGTTTTATATAATTCTGCTGTTTTAGCCATAACAGAATCTTGAAGTTGGTGAGATACCATATAACCATATAACCATATAACCATATAACAATTACAGCACGGAAACAGGCCCTCTCGGCCCTTCCAGTCCGTGCCGACCATTTGTTTTCCCCTTGTCCCATCTACCTGCACTCAGACCATACCCCTCCATTCCCTTCACGTCCATATACCTATCCACTTTACTTTTAAATGTTAACATCGATCCTGCCTCCACCACTTCTGCTGGAAGCTCATTCCACACAGCCACCACCCTCTGAGTAAAGAAGTTCCCCCTCAGGTTACCCCTAAACTTCTGTCCCTTAATTCTCATGTCATGCCCTCTTGTTTGAATCTTCCCTACCCTCAATGGGAAAAACTTATCCACGTCAACTCTGTCTATCCCTAGAGTCAAGTCAAGTCACTTTTATTTCTATAGCACATTTAAAAACAACTCTCGTTGACCAAAGTGCTTTACATTGGTGGAGGTACTAATGTTATACAAGAGTGGTTTATAGATCAAGTACATACATAAATACATACATATAGCCCTCCCTCAGAGGACATCAAGAAAGGCTTGAGAGTAAAGATGAGTTTTAAATCTCGACTTAAAAGAGTCGATGGAAGGGGCAGTTCTGATGGGAAGAGGGATGCTGTTCCACAGTCTAGGAGCTGCAACCGCAAAGGCATGGTCGCCCCTGAGCTTATGCCTGGACCGCGGGATGTTCAGTAACCCCAAGTCGGCCGATCTGAGGGACCTGGAGGTGTAGTGGTGGGTGAGCAGACTATTGATGTAGGTGGGGGCAAGCCCATTAAGGGCTTTGTAAACATAAAGAAGGATCTTGAAATTTATTCGGAACCGCACAGCGAGCCAGTGGAGAGAGGCCAGGATCGGGGTGATGTGGTCCCTTTTACGAGTGCCCGTCAGGAGTCTCGCTGCGGCGTTTTGGACCAGTTGCAGGCGGGACAGGGAAGATTGGCTGATGCCAGTGTAAAGGGAGTTGCAGTAATCTAGGCGGGAGGAGATAAATGTGTGGATGATCTTTTCAAGGTCGTCAAACTGGAGGATTGGTTTGATTTCAGCGATCGTCCGAAGCTGGAAGAAGCGAGCTTTTACCACGGCAATGACTTATTTGTCAAATTTCAATGCTGAGTCAAATATCACGCCAAGGTTTGTGACATGTGCTTAGGATAGCGTAAGTGTGCGGGGGTTGCTGGTCGGCGCACACTCGGTGCCTGTTTCCACGCTGTATATTCAAACCAAACTAAACTAAACAATACCAGATGATATGAAGCTGAGGATCGGTCTGAGTGGATTTACGAAGGGGAAATCATGCTTGACTAAACATCTGGAATTTTTTGAAGATGTAACTAGGAAAATGGACAACGGAGAGCCAATGGATGAAGTGTACAAAATTAGTGGGCAAAATGATGGCACATGGTATTGGGGGTAGAGCGCTGACATGGATAGAGAAGTGGTTGGCAGACAGGGAAACAAAGAGTAGGGATTAACGGGTCCCTTTCACAATGGCAGGCAGTGACTAGTGGGGTACCGCAAGGCTCGGTGCTGGGACCGCAGCTATTTACAATATACATCAATATTTTGGATGAAGGGAATCAAAGTAACATTAGCAAATTTGCAGATGACACAAAGATGGGTGGCAGTGTGAACTGTGAGGAGGATGCTAAGAGAATGCAGGGTGACTTGGACAGGTTGGGGGAGTGGGCAGATGCATGGCAGATGAAGTTTAATGCGGATAAGATTGAGAGGTAATCCACAATTTGGGAGCAAAAAAACAGGAAGCAGATTACTATCTAAATAACAAGGGGAAGTACAACGGGATCTGGGTGTCCTTGTTCATCAGTCTAATGAAAGTAAGCATGCAGGTACTGCAGGCAGTGAAGAAAGCGAATGGCATGTTGGCCTTTATAACAAGAGGAATCGAATATAGGAGCAAAGAGGTCCTTCTAATCCTGCAGTTGTCCAGAGAGTTCTAGTGAAACCACACCTGGAGTATTGTGTGCAGTTTTGGTCCCCTAATTTGAGGAAGGACATTCTTGCTATTGAGGGAGTTGCAGCGTAGGTTATACAAGGTTAATTCCCGGGATGGCGGGACTGTCATATGCTGAGAGAATGGAGCAGCTGGGCTTGTACACTCTGGAGTTTAGAAGGATGAGGAGGGTATAGGGTATGGTATATCATTGAAACATAAGATTGTTAAAGGTTTGGACACACTAGGAGGCAGGAAACATGTTATCCTGATGTCGGGTAGTCCAGAACCAGGGGCCACAGTTTAAGAATAAGGAGTAAGCCATTTAGAATGGAGACGAGGAAACACTTTTTCTCACTGAGAGTGGTGAGTCTGCGCAATTCTCTGCCTCAGAGGGCGGTGGAGGCAGGTTCGCTGGATGCTTTCAAGAGAGAGCTAGATAGGGCTCTTAAAGATAGGGGATATGGGGAGGAGGCAGGAACGGGGTACTGATTGGGGATGATCAGCCCTGATCACATTGAATGGCGGTGCTGGCTCGAAGGGCCGAATGGCGTACTCCTGCACCTATTGTCTATTGACGACATAATATTTCCTTACTCAATCGTACAGCTGCCATCCAATGCCAAAAGGACTGAGAAATGATAAATATATATAAACATGAGCCCTCGAATGAGTTTGTGCATCATTAATATGCGGAAACTTGGGGAGACTCTAGCAAAGGTGCGAAATGCGCAGCAGGTGATGTCCTGTGTCCTGCATCCAGCGTCCAGTGTCCAGTGTCCTTTCCAACACTAATCTGCTGCTCCAATGGATTCAATGTCATGCTGGGAAAAAGATCAACATCGACAACTGCTCACACGCATTGAGTAAAAAAATGTATCCCTATAACTATAATACTCTGTGTATGTGTGTGTGTGTGTGTGTGTGTGTGTGTGTGTGTGTGTGTGTGTGTGTGAGTGTTGTGTGTGTGTGTGTGTGTGTGAGTGGTGTGTGTGTGGAGTCTGTTGTGTGTGTGTGTGTGTGTGTGTGTGTGTGTGTGTGTGTGTGTTGTGTTGTGTGTGTGTGTGTGTGTCTGTGTGTGTGTGTGTGTGTGTGTGTGTGTGTGTGTGTGTGTGTGTGTGTGTGTGTGTGTGTGTGTGTGTGTGTCTGTGTGTGTGTGTGTTGTGGGGTGTGTGTGTGTGTGTGTGTGTGTGTCCTGTGTGTGTGTGTGTGTGTGGTGTGTGTGTGTGGCATGTGTTTGTGTGTGTGTGTTTGTTGTGTGTGGTGTGGCTGTGTGTGTGTGTGGTTGTGTGTGTGTGTGTGTGTGTGTGTGTGTGTGTGTGTGTGTCTGTGTGTGGTGTGTGTGGGAGTGTGTGTGTGTGTGAGTGTGTGTGTGTGTGTGGTTGTGTGGTGTGTGTGTGGGTGTTGTGTGTGTGTGTGATGTGTGTGAGGACATGTGTGTGTGTGGTGTTTATGTGTGTGTGTGTGTGTGTGTGTGTGTGTGTGTGTGTGTGTGTGTGTGTGTTGTGTGTGTGTGTGTGAGTGTGTGTGTGTGTGTGTGTTTGTGAGTGTGTGAGTGTGTGTGTGAGTGTGTGCGCGTGTGTGTTGTGTGTGCGTGTATATATAATAGTGGGCATGTGTGTGTGCGTGTGTGTGTGTGTGTGTGTGGTGTGTGTGGTGTGTGTGTGTGCGTGGTGTGCGTGGTGTGGCGTGTCGTGGGTGTGTGTGTGTGTATGTGTGTGAGTTGTGCGTGTGTGCGTGTGTGTGTGTCAGTAGGTGTGTTGTGTGTTTTGCTTGTGTAGAGAGAGTGTTAGGTGTGTGCGGTGGGGGTGTGTGTGTTGTGGTATTGTGGTGTCACATCTACATCTACACGAGTAACGGGAAAAGAGGTTGCGAGCAGGACAAAACCTGTTTTGTGATAGGTGGTATTACAAGGGAGAGTGTTAAGTGCGTTGTGATCCATTGGCTAGGGTGACAAGAGACAAAAGTGCAGCAGATGAGGGAAGTGAAACGTAAAGCTGGAGGGAGGGATACCGGGGAATTGACAGAGTGCAACTCAAAATGCCATCTGTATTTCCCCCACGATGCAGCCTGAAGCCCTGCAAGAGTTTCCCCCACAGATGCTGCCTAACCCTCAGAAGTTCCTCCAGCACGACTTCTGCTCAACATTCCAGCAAGAGAATAACAAGGAACATGACCACAAAATTAGGAAAATACATTGTTAATATTTCTCAAATATTTATCCCCATTGAAACCACGAGAAGGTCTAAACAAGGGCCTTATCCTCATACCATCTCCACAAAGAATAGATTAGATAGACTTGGTTATAACAAAAAACAGATCACTTTAATGATTGAAATCTCCTGTAATCCTTGATCACACCCTCTATCACAAGCAGTTCTTGGAGCAGCAAGTTGATAAAGCCCATCTATCACAAACCATAGAAAACTGGGGACATTAGAAGATCTCCATAGACGTTGGCGCATCAACCCAAAACATATAGAGTAACTGTAGAGGGAGAAACAGCAGCAGGCGAGAAGATTCTACATTCACCTCAAAATATCAAACACTGGATGGACAGGATCTGGAAAAATAACTCTAGGCCCAATGTTTCAAGGTCAGTTTATCGTCACATCTACCAGTTAAGGTACAGTGAAATTCAAATGTGTCTGCAGTAGTGAATCCTACAGGGTAGAAGAACACATTGACTATTTTCATAATCAAACTGGCACAGCAACAAGCCAGCTATATCAAAGACAACACTTCACACAGTGAACTCCCTGACTGAGTTGCCCAATGCTGTAACTCTTACTATGGGCATCAAACCCTGTACACAAACAGGGACACGCAGTCAGTTTTCCAAAATAATTTAGAGAACTATCAACACAGCTCAGACTCTACAACCTGGAAGAAATATCTTTGAAATGAATGACTTATCAGTCAGAGGAACAGCGATGGGGAAGGATTGTGTCCAAGGTCCTGCCAACATTTGGCTTAATGGGAAGGGAATGTCTAACCACAGAAGACACTTCCAGCAGCATGGGGGACCCAGTCTATGGAGATATGGGGTGGAAACTGAATGTCACCCCTTCACACGGAGAGGAACAGGAAATAGATTGTGGCAGTTCCCACACTCAGACTAAACCACATATAGATTCAGACTGACTATATAACTACAGTAGGGTGAACAGAAGGGGCAGGATTAGTAATTTGTAAACTTGAAACAGTGTCCACAAAAATTAAACTACTTTCCCTTCGACAGACCCAACTAGGGAATATAACTACGTCTAAAAATAAAGAGCGGGAAGTACTCAGTAATTCAGGCAGCATCTTCGTCACCATAAAGTGAATGGACAAGCATCATTTTGATCAGGACCCTTCTTCAGATTGAAGATGTAGATGGGGAGAATGCTGAAGAGATGAGGTGGACCAAACCCTTGCAACTGGTTGATGGATAGAGGCACTTTGTACCTATCCATGTTCTCCAGAGATGCTGCCTGACCCGCTGAGTTACTCCAGCACTCTGTGAAACGTCACCTATCCATGTTCTCCACAGATGCTGCCTGACCCGCTGAGTTACTCCAGCACTCTGTGAAACGTCACCTATCCATGTTCTCCAGAGATGCTGCCTGACCCACTGAGTTACTCCAGCACTCTGAAACGTCACCTATCCATTGGGGGTCTCCACAGATGCTGCCTGACCCACTGAGTTACTCCAGCACTCTGTGAAACGTAACCTATCCATGTTCTCCACAGATGCTGCCTGACCCGCTGAGTTACTCCAGCACTCTGTGAAACATCACCTAATTTGAGGAAGGATATCCTTGTGATTGAGACAGTGCAGCGTAGGTTCACGAGATTGATCCCTGGGATGGCGGGTCTGTCATAATAATAATAATAATAATAAATACTTTATTGATCCCTCAACCAACAAACCCACACATTCAAAACGAACGCAGACAGAAAATACATAAAATACAATGTGGACACTACCTGAGAGCAATAAATACTTAAAAAGACCAATAATTAACAATAAAAAATGCAAAATTGTATCCCCCTACAGCCTAGCGGTCCGCATTTAAAATCTAATGGCTGCAGGGGTGAAGGATCTCGTGAACTGCTCCGTCCTACAGGGCGGTGAGAGGAGCCGGCTGTTGTTCCGAGTGCTCTTTTGACTCTCCAGAATTATATGGAGGGGATGCCCGGGGTTTTTCAGGATGACCTGCACCTTGCGCCTCATACTCCTCTCAAGCACATCCATCCCAGAGTCCACTCTCCCCTCCAGCACTGAGCTAGCTCGTTTAACTAGTTTGTCCAGCTTCTTGTTGTATTTTGCACTAAAGGGCCTGTCCCACCAGCATGCGACTGCATGCGGCGAGCGCGACCTGCCGTGGTGGCTTCAGCCGTACGGCCTCGCGGGGCCAGTCTCACTTCGATCGCCGGAGGCGTATGGAGGTGTGCGGAACTGGTCAAAGAAACTTTCAAAATTCTTAAGGGGTTGGACAGGCTAGATGCAGGAAGATTGTTCCCGATGTTGGGGAAGTCCAGGACAAGGGGTCACAGCTTAAGGATAAGGGGGAAATCCTTTAAGACCGAGATGAGAAAGACGTTTTTCACACAGAGAGTGGTGAGTCTCTGGAACTCTCTGCCACAGAGGGTAGTTGAGGCCAGTTCATTGGCTATATTTAAGAGTGAGTTGGATGTGGCCCTTGTGGCTAAGGGGATCAGAGGGTATGGAGAGAAGGCAGGTACGGGATACTGAGTTGGATGATCAGCCATGATCATATTGAATGGCGGTGCAGGCTCGAAGGGCTGAATGGCCTACTCCTGCACCTAATTTCTATGTTTCTATGTTTCTATGGTCCCGACATCACGCGGGGCTCCGAAAAACTGACCGTGTTCAAAATCCCGCAACGGCCGACAGCCCCTCAGCCGCATCGAGAATGTATGCAATGTCTCAACGTCGTACTCAGCGTCTGGACGCCGTACGCAGCGTGTGGCGTTGCGCGATGACGTCACTGCCCGGCATGCCGTTGCGTGATGACGTCACCGCCAGACGCCGTGCGATGTCCAAATTCAGTCGGCCCACCTCCTGCCCAGCTGATTGGTGAGTATGATGTCGGGACCAGCCCCGCACAACTCCAGACGCCTCCGCGGTTCGAAGTGGAACCGGCCCCATGAGGCCGTACGCCTCAAGCCACCATGTTTAGTCGCGCTAGACGCATGTAATCGCATGCTGGTAGGACAGGCCCTTAATGCTGTTTCCCCAGCAGACAATCGCGTAGAAAATCACACTTGCAACCAGTGTGTTGTAAAACATGTACACCACATCATTACGCACATCGAAGGATTTGAGCCTTCTGAGGAAAAAGAGTCTGCTCCGGGCCTTTTTTGTAGAGGGGGGGGGGCGTCAGGAGTTGACAGACTCTAATTTGTTATCCAGGTGCACTCCAAGGTATTTATATGTCTGCACCACCTCAATGTCAGCCCCTGCAGCGTTGACCAGCTGAAGGGAGATCTTGGACCTGCCAAAGTTAACCACCATCTCTTTAGTCTTAGTTGTGTTCATATGAGGAAAAATTGAAAAGACGAGGCTTGTGTTCACTGGAGTTTAGAAGGATGAGGGGGGATCTTATAGGAACATATAAAATTATAAAAGGACTGGACAAGCTAGATGCAGGAAAAATGTTCCCAATGTTGGGCGAGTCCAGAACCAGGGCCACAGTCTTAGAATAAAGGGGAGGTCATTTAAGACTGAGGTGAGAAAAAACCTTTTCACCCAGAGAGTTGTGAATTTATGGAATTCCCTGCCACAGAGGGCAATGGAGACCAAATCACTGGATGGATTTAAGAGAGAGTTGAATAGAGCTCTAGGGGCTGGTGGAATCAGGGGATATGGGGAGAAGGCAGGCACGGGTTATTGATTGGGGACGATCAGCCATGATCACAATTAATGGCGGTGCTGGCTCGATGGGCCGAATGGCCTCCTCCTGCACCTATTTTCTATGTTTCGATGTTTCTATCCATGTTCTCCACAGATGCTGCCTGACCCACTGAGTCACTCCAGCACTCTGTGTCTTTTTGTTTTGTAAACCAGCACCTGCAGTTACTTGATTTTCATCCCATATCTTCCCTGGTTTCAGGGCTTTTACAAACTTTGGCGTCTGGGCAATGGGTGCATTATGGGGAAAAGAATCGGGTCACAGAGCAATAAAGAACCATTTTGCAGTAAAGAGCACAATTATATCTAATTTGTAGACAGCGTACACAATGTGCTGTGAATTTATATAACAGGTCGCTCCAGTTTGTGGGTCAACACCCCCACCGTGTGGCTTACGAAAGAAAGCAGAATGCTGGGAAAATTGAAGGTAGACAAAAATGCTGGAAACATAGAAACATAGAAAATAGGTGCAGGAAGAGGCCATTCATCCCTTCGAGCCAGCACCGCCATTCATTGTGATCATGGCTGATCGTCTGCTATCAATAACCCAGGCCTGCCTTCTCCCCATATCCCTTGAATTCACCAACCCCTAGAGCTTTATCTAACTCTCTCTTAAATCCATCCAGTGATTTGGCCTCCACTGCCATCTGTGGCAGGGAATTCCATAAATGCACAACTCTCTGGGTGAAAAAGTTTTTTCTCACCTCAGTCTTAAATGAACTCCCCTTTATTCTAAGACTGTGGCCCCTGGTTCTGGACTCGCCCAACATTGGGAACATATTTAATGCATCTAGCTTGTCCAGTCCTTTTATCATTTTATATGTTTCTATAAGATCCCACCTGATCCTTCTAAACTCCAGTGAATACAAGCCTAGTCCTTTCAATCCTTCCTCATATGACAGTCCCGCCATCCCAGGGATCAATCTCGTGAACCTACGCTGCACTGCCTCAATCACAAGGATGTCCTTCCTCAAATTAGGAGACCAAAATTGTACACAATACCCCAGATGTGGTCTCACCAGAGCCCTATACAACTGCAGAAGAACCTCTCTACTCCTATACTGAAATCCTCTTGTTATGAAGGGCAACATTCCATTAGCTTTCTTCACTGCCTGCTGTACCTGCACGCCAACTTCTAGTGACCGGTGTACAAGGACACCCAGGTCTCGCTGTACCTCCCCCTTACCTCACCTAACCCCATTGAGATAATAATCTGCCCCCTTGTTTTTGCCGCCAAAGTGGATAACCTCACATTTATCTATATTATATTGCATCTGCCACCCATCTGCCCACTCACTCAACGTGTCCAGGTCACCCTGCAACCTCCTAACATCCTCTTCACAGTTCACAACTGCACCCAGCTTTGTGTCATCCGCAAACTTGCTAGTGTTGCACCTAATTCCCTCTTCCACATCATTAATATATATGGTAAACAGTAGCGGCTCCAACACCGAGCCTTGGGGCACTCCACTTGCCACTGCATGCCATTCTGACAAGGACCCGTTCACTACTACTCTTTGCTTCCAGTCTGCCAACCAATTTTCTATCCATGTCAACCACCCTACCCCCAATACCATGTGCTCTAATTTTAGTCACCAGTCTCCCGTGCGGGACCTTATCAAAGGCTTTCTGAAAGTCTAGATCAGGCAGCATTTGTGGAGAACATGGATAGAACATGGACATTTCACAGAGTGCTGGAGTAACTCAGTGGGTCGGGCAGCATCTCAGGAGAACATGGATAGGTGACGGTTCGGGTCGTGACCCTTCTTCAGACCTGAAACATCACCTATTCCTTCTCTCCAGAGATGCTGCCTGACCCGCTGAGTTACTCCAGCTTTTTTTGTCTATCTTCGGCTTAAACCAGCATCTGCAGTTCCTTCCTCCAGCACCCTCCCTCAGCCAACACCCCACAGCCCCAACTGCGTGTAGGCCTTAGTTACGTTTAGATACAGCACGGGAAACAGGCCCTTCGGCCCACCGAGTCCGCGCCGACCAGCGATCCCCGCACACCCTACACACACTAGGGACAATTTACAATTTTACAGAAACCAATTAACCTACAAACCCTGTTCATCTTTGGAGTGTGGGAGGTAACCGGGGCACCTGGAGAAAACCCACGCAGGTCACGGGGAGAAGGTACAAGCTCCGTACCGACAGCACCCGTAGTCAGTGCATTCAGAAAGTATTCAGACCCCTTCACTTTTTCCACATTTTGTTACATTATAGTTTTATTTTTAAACGGATTAAATTCATTTTTTTTAGCATCAATCTACATCCAATACTCCAGAATGAAGAAGTGAAAACAGGTGTTTAGAAATTATTGCAAAGTAATTAAAAATAAATAACTGAAATATCACATTTACATAAGTATTCAGACCCTTTGCTATGACACTCAAAATTGAGCTTAGGTTCATCCTGTTTACATTGATTATCCTTGAAATGTTTCTGCAACTTGATTGGAGTCCACCAGTGGTAAATTAAATTGATTGGACATGATTTGGAAAGGCACACACCTGTCTATACAAGGTCCCACAGTTGGCAGTGCATGTCAGAGCAAAAACCAAACAATGAAGACGAAGGAATTGTCCGTAGACCTCCGAGACAGGATTGTGTCGAGACACAGACCTGGGGAAGGGTATAAAACAATTTCTGCAGCATTGCAGGCCCCGAAGAACACAGTGGCCTCCGTCATTCTTAAATGGGAGAACTTTGGAACCACCAGGACTCTTCTTAGAGCTGGTTGCCCAGTCAAACTAAGCAATAGGGGGAGAAGGGCCTTGGTCAGGGAGGTGACCAAGAACCCGATGGTCACTCTGACAGAGAGTTCCTCTGAGGAGATGGGAGAACCTTCCAGAAGGACAACTATATCTGCAGCACTCCACCATTCAATCCTTTATGGTAGAGTGGCCAGGCGGAAGCCACTCCTCAGTAAAAGGCACGACAGCGCGCTTGGAGTTTTCCAAAAGGCATGAGAAACAAGATTCTCTGGTCTGATGAAACCAAGATTGAACTCTCTTTGGCCTGAATGCAAGCGCGACGTCTGGAGGAAACCAGGCACCGCTCATCACCTGGCCAATACCATACCTATGGTGAAGCATGGTGGTGGCAGCATCATGCCGTGGGGATGTTTTTTAGCGGCAGGAACTGGGAGACTAGTCAGGATCGAGGGAAAGATGAACGGAGCAAAGTAGAGATCCTTGATGAAAATTTTCTCCAGAGCGTTCTGGACCTCAAACAGGGGCGGAGGCTCACCTTCCAACAGGAAACGACCCTCAGCACACAGCCCAAGACAACGCAGGAGTGGCTTCATGACAAGTCTGTGAATGTCTGGGCTTGAACCCAATATTAAAACATCTCTGGAGGGACCTGAAAATAGCTGTGCATAGATGCTCCCCATCCAACCTGACAGAGCTTGAGAGGATCTGCAGAGAAGAATGGGAGAAATTACCCAAATACAGGTGTGCCAAACTTGTAGCGTCGTACACCAAGAAGACGTTGAGGCTTTAATTCGCTGCCAAAGGTGCCTCAACAAAGTACTGAGTAAAGGGTCTGAATACTTATGTAAATGTGATAGTGTAGTTATTTCTTTTTAATTACGTTACAAAAAATGTCTAAATACCTGTTTTTGCTTTTTTATTATGGGGTATTGTGTGTAACCATATAACCATATAACAATTACAGCACGGAAACAGGCCCTCTCGGCCCTTCCAGTGTAGATCGATGATAAAAAAAAGAAAATAATTTAATCCATTTTAGAATAAGGCTGTAACGTAACAAGATGTGGGAAAAGTGAAGGGGTCTGAATACTTTCTGAATGCACTGTATGTTTATAGTCCATAGAGTGATACAGCGTGGAAACAGGCCCTTCGGCCCAACTTGCCCGTAACGGCCAACATTTTCCAAGCTACTGTCGTCCCACCTGCAAGCAAACCTGTCCAATCCACTCCTTTCAGGGACCCAAGCAGTCCTTCCAGGTCCGACAGAGATTCACCTGCACCTCCTCCAACCTCATCTACTGCATCCGCTGCTCCAGATGCCAGATGATCTATATCGGTGAGACCAAGCGGAGGCTTGCCGATCGTTTCGCCGAACACCTCCGCTCGGTCCGCATTAACCAACCTGACCTCCCGGTGGCTCAGCACTTCAACTCCCCCTCCCATTCCTTGTAATAATATTTTTATTAAAAGGAATCCATCATAACAACGGTATAACGACTTTTCAAATACACAACCAACTTATTTCAATAAGTATACGGATGTTACGAATAGTTCTTATAAACTATTTTTTTAAAGTAGAAAAAGAAAAGAATAGATTTTAATCAATAAGAATGGTGATTAAATAATCAATTTTGATTATAAAAGAAAGAGAAAGAGAAAAGAGAGGAGAAAAAAATATGTATGTATATGTATATATTCTTGTTATATGTATTTAATTAAAATAAAGTATTATATAGAATAAAAGAGAGATTATAGTATACATCTTAATAGTGAATAACACAATTTCAAATAGCGATATTAATGGAGACATGTGTACAAATCAAAAAGAAAAACAGAGAGTTATTTTCATCAAATCCTGCCGGGTACCCATTGAGTTGTGATGCCAAGAACAGCTACCCCTTCAAACATTCTGTATATGGAGACCATATCTGTTCAAAGAGTTTGTATTTGTCCATTAGGACAAATCTGATTCTTTCCAAATGCAACGTCTCCAACATTTCCACAGTCCACATTTTAATTGTGGGGGATAATGTTCCCCTTCCAAAATTTCAATATTAAATTTTTTCCCTATTATCAAACAGTAATCCAAGAAATTTCTTTGGTTTACTGTTAATGTTAAATTTGAATCCGGAACTCCTAATATTATTAATTTTGGATCTGGGTCTAGTTTAATTTTAAGAACTTCAGAAATAACTCTAAAGATTTCTATCCAATAATAAATTAAGTTTTATACATGTTACAAAACTATGCGTTAAATTAGCTTCCAAGTTCTGACATTTATCACAAATAGGAGAAATGTTAGAATAAATTCTATTTAATTTCGTTTTTGAATAATGTAATCTGTGTAATACCTTAAATTGTATCAATATATGTCTAGCATTTAATGAGCAACGATGTATACATTGTAGACTTTCTTCCCAAATTTCCTTCGTTATAGATAAACCTCCCATTCCGTATCCAACCTCTCGGTCCTGGGCCTCCTCCACGGCCAGAGTGAGCAACACCGCAAGTTGGAGGGACAGCACCTCATATTCCGCTTGGGGAGTCTGCATCCTCTGGGCTTGAACATTTGAATTTTCTCAATTGTGTTAACCCTTGCTGTCTCCTTCCCCTTCCCACCTCTACCTCAGCCCTCGGGCCCTGGCATTCCCTCTCTCTCTCTCTCTATCTCTCCCCCACCCTAGTCGCACTAGCTTCTCTCACTTTCACACTACAAACAGCTACAATGGCTTGTTTCCCTTTATCATCGATACTTCTTTGCATATCTTTCATTCATTGTTCTTTATCTCTCCACATCACTGTCTATATCTCTCGCTTCCCTGATCCCTGACCAATCTGAAGAAGGGTCTCAACCCGAAACGTCGCCTATCTCCTTCGCTCCTTAGATGCTGCTGCACCCGCTGAGTTTCTCCAGCCTTTTGTGTACCCTCAATTCACCAGCATCTGCAGTTCCTTCTTTAACACAATCCATGTAGCTGTCTAACTGCCTCAACTACCTCCTCTGGCAGCTCGTTCCATTCACCCACCACCCTCTGTGTGAAAAATGTTACTCCTCAGATTCCTATTAAATCTTTTCCCCTTCACCTTGAACCTATGTCAACTCTATGAGTCTGAAGAAGGGTTTTGGCCCGAAACGTTGCCTATTTCCTTCGCTCTATAGATGCTGCCTCACCCGCTGAGTTTCTCCAGCACTTTTGTCTACCTTCAACTCTATTGAGTCTGAAGAAGGGTCTCAATCGACAATAGACAATAGGTGCAGGAGTAGGCCATTTGCCCCTTCGAGCCAGCACCATCATTCAATGTGATCATGGCTGATCATTCCCAATCAGTACCCTGTTCCTGCCTTCTCCCCATATCCCCTGACTCTGCTATTTTTAAGAGCCCTATCTAGCTCTCTCTTGAAAGCATCCAGAGAACCTGCCTCAACCGCCCTCTGAGGCAGAGAATTCCACAGACTCACCACTCTCTGTGAGAAAAAGTGTTTCCTCGTCTCGTTTTAAATGGCTTACTCCTTATTTTTAAACTGTGGCCCCTTGTTCTGGACTACCCCTAAACAAACATGTTTTTCCCTGCCTCTAGCCGTATGTGTGTCCAAGCCCTTAACAATCTTATATGTTTCAATGAGATCCCCTCTTATCTTCTAAAAACTCCAGAGTGTACAAGCCCAGCTGCTTCCATCTCTCAGCATATGACAGTCCCGCCATCCCGGGAATTATCCTTGTACACCTACGCTGCACTCCCTCAATAGCAAGAATGTCCTTCCTCAAATTAGGGGACCAAAACTGCACACAATACTCCAGGAGTGGTCTCACTAGGGCTGAACGCCATTCCTTCTCTCCAGAGATTCTGCCTGTCCCGCTGAGTTACTCCAGCATTTTGTGTCCACCTGCAATTCTAATTGAATTGATTGCCGTTAAGACAATCAACCGCTAACCTAACCCTAAATGGCCGTTAAGGGTGGTCATTAATTGCGCGTATTTTCCCTTTATGTTTGACTATCGATCGCCCGTTCACACTAGTTCTGTGGTTATCCCAGTTTCTCATCCACTCCCTACACACTGGGGACAATTTACAGAGGGCCGATTAACCTACAAACCCGCACGTCTTTGGGATGTAGGTTGGACTTTGACAGATACATGGACAGGAAAAGATTTAGAGGGATATTGGACAAACGTGGGCAGGTGGGACAGGCTTCAGGAAAGCATCTTGGTCAGCATTGATGAGATGGACTGAAGGGCCTGTTTCGTTTTCCATCACGCGCAATGCGCTCAACTTTAGTGTACCAGCTGGCACAGACTTGAAGGGCCAAATGGCCGAGGTTGGTTAGCTGGTTGGCATGTTCTAGCATAATCTGCATTGATGTATTGTTTTCACATCTTACCCTTCCTTATCTCTCGACTCCCTCTCCCCCGACTCTGTTTGAAGAAGGGTTTTGACACAAAACGTCGCCCATGCCATCTCTCCAGAGATGCGGCCTGTCCCGCTGAGTTACTCCAGCTTTTGTGTCTATCTTCGGAGTAAACCGGGGTGACGGTGTATGCATCAGTTCAATTCCAGATTCCCAGGAATGAGTGGGTTAACCTATGATGAGTGTTTGTCGGCACTGGGCCTGTATTTGCTGGAGTTTAGAAGAATGAGGGGGGGACCTTATTGAAAACTGCAGAACAAAGAAAGGCTTGGATAGAGTGGATGTGGAGAGGATGTTTCCACTGGTGGGAGAGTCTAGGACTAGAGGGCACAGCCTCCGAAATAAAGGATGTTCCTTTAGGAAGGAGATGAGGAGAAATTTACTCAGTCAGAGGGTGGCGAATCTGTGGAATTTGTTACCACAGAAGGGATAGATAGATGGATGGATGGATGGACAGATGGATCCAGCCAGACCCCAGGATGGACAGGGATTGGATGGATGTATGGGGTAAGCCCATTTAGGATGAGGAAACACTTTTTGATGGATGGATGGATGCCTCAGATGGAGGCCATGGATGATGAGCTAGATAGGATCTAAAAGATACGGATCAGTCAGGGATAGATGGAGAAGCAGGATACTAATAAGGGGATTGATAGATGATCACCATTGAATTGAAGGGCCAAATGGCCTACTCTCCTGATAGTTCTATATTTCCCGATAGATAGTGTTGGGGGTTTATGTGGGGGTTAGATAGATTGGAGGAGAGACATAGAAACATAGAAACTATAGAAATTAGGTGCAGGAGCTAGGCCATTCAGCCCTCCGCCGCACCGCCATTCAATAATGATCATGATAACTCAGTATCCCTACCTGCCCTTCTCTCCATACCCTCTGATGCCTTAGCCACAAGGCCACATCCAACTCACTCTTAAATATAGCCAATGAACTGCCTCAACTACCCTCTGTGGCAGAGAGTTCCAGAGACTCACCACTCCTCTGTGTGAAGAAAGTCTTTCTCATCTCGGTCTTAAAGGATTTTCCCCCTTATCCTTAAGCTGTGACCCCTTGTCCTGGACTTCCCCAACATCGGAACAATCTTCTGCATCTAGCCTGTCCAACCCCTTAAGAATTTTGTAAGTTTCTATAAGATCCCCTCTTAATCTCCTAAATTCCAGAGAGTATAAACCAGGAGTCTATCCATCTTTCTCATAAGACAGTCCTGACATCCAGGAATCAGTCTGGTGAACCTTCTCTGCACTCCCTCTATGGCAATAATGTCCTTACCTCAGATTTGGAGACCAAAACGCACGCAATACTCCATGTGGTCTCTCCAAGACCCTGACAACTGAAGTAGAACCTCCCTGCTCCTTACTCCAATCCTTTCTATGAAAGCTAACAACCATTCGCTTTTTTCACTGCCTGCTGCACCTGCATGCCTACTTTCAATGACTGGTGTACCATGACACCCAGGTCTCGCTGCATCTGCCCCTTTTCCTAATCGGCCCACCATTAAATAATAGTCTCTTTCCTGTTTTTGCCACCAAAGTGGATAACCTCACAATTTAATCCACATTATACTGCATCTGCCAAACATTTGCCCACTCACCCAGCCTATCCAAGTCACCTTGCAGTCTTCCCTACATCCCCTCACAGCGAACACTGCCCCCCAGCTTAGGTTCATCCGCAAACTTGGAGATATTCCTTCAATTCCCTCATCCAATCATTAGTAAATAGACTGGGGTCCCAGCACTGAGCCCTGCGGTACCCCACTAGTTACTGCCTGCCATTGTGAAAAGGACCCGTTTACTCCTACTCTTTCTTCCTGTTTGCCAGCCATTCTCTATCCACATCAATACTGAACCCCTAATACCGTATGCTTTAAGTTTGTATACTAATCTCTTATGGGGACCTTGTCGAAAGCCTTCTGGGAGATATACCACATCCACTGGTTCTCCCTTATCCAGGCTACAAGTTACATCCTCCGCGAAATTCCACAAGATTCGTCAGACATTTTACTTTTAAATCCAAGCTGACTTTGTCCAATGATTTCACCACTTTCCAAATGTGCTGCTAGCCCATCTTTAATAACTGACTCTAGCATTTCCCCCCCACTACGATGTTATAACTGGTCGTAATTCCCCGTTTTTCTCCTCCCTCCCGTCTTAAAAAAGCATTTGCTACCCGCCACTCCTCAGAACTACTCCAGAATCTAAAGAGTTTTTGAAAGATTATCACTAATGCCCACTATTCCTGAGCACTTCCTAAGTACTCTGGGATGCAGCCTATCTGGCCCTGGGATTTATCGGCCTTTAATCTATTCAATTTACCCAACACCACTTCCCGACTGACCTGGATTTTCACTCAATTCCTCCTTTGACCCACAGTCCCCGCAGATTATTTATGTCTTCCTTAGTGAAGACGGAACCAAAGTTTATTCAATTGGTCCGCCATATCCTTGTTCCCTATGATCAACTCACCTGTTTCTGACGCAAGGGACCTATTTGTTTTAACTAACCTCTTTCTCTTCACATATCTATAAAAACTTTTGCAGTCAGTTTTTTGTTCCTGCCAGTTTTCTTTCATAATCTATTTTTCCATTCCTAATTAAGGGAGAGACAGATCAGCTACTATTCCTTTTGACCTTATGACCTGTAGTTCCTTCCTGCACATCCATAGACTTTCCCGCCTTGCCCAATCAAAGTACCTGTCTAGAAGGTTCATTATTGTCCCTGTCTCTGTCCCGCCTGCCCGTCAGTCTCGTGTCTGTCCCACGTCAGTCTCACGTTCCACACTCCAACCGCGTGGAGAAGATTCCCCCCAAGACCCCCCTGAGCATCTTGCCTGTTGCCCACCACCTGCCCATGCCTCCACAGATGCTGCCTGACCCACGAGTTAACTCCAGCACTCTGGCTTTTACCTCTCACTGCTGCTTTCTCATAGAAACATAGAAAATAGGTGCAGGAGGAGGCCATTCAGCCCTTCGAGCCAGGACCGCCATTCATTGTGATCATAGCTGATCATCCCCAATCAGTACCCCGTTCCTGCCTTCTCCCCATATCCCTTGATTCCACTAGCCCCTAGAGCTCTATCTAACTCTCTCTTAAATCCATCCAGTGACTTGGCCTCCACTGCCCTCTGTGGCAAGGAATTCCATAAATTCACAACTCTCTGGGTGAAAACGTTTCTCACCTCAGTCTTAAATGGCCTCCCCTTTATTCTAAGACTGTGGCCCCTGGTTCTGGACTCGCCCAACATTGGGAACATTTTTCCTGCATCTAGCTTGTCCAGTCCTTTTATAATGTTATATGTTTCTATAACATCCCCTTTATCCTTCTAAACTCCAGTGAATACAAGCCTACTCTTTTCAATATTTCCTCTTGTGACAGTCCCGCCATCCCAGGGATCAATCTCATTGTGACAGTAATCGTGGATCACGTGCAGGCAGAGGGGATCAGTTTATCTTTAACTGGACGCATCACCGCATGTCCCCGACACCTCTCACCAACTTCTACAGAGGCGCCGTAGAAAGCATTTAATCGGGAAGCATCACAGCACGGTCTGGGAACAGCTCCATCCAAGACCCGCTAGAAATTGCAGCGAATTGTGGACGCAGCCCAGACCATCACACAAACCAACCTCCCTTCCATCGACTCCATCTACACCTCACGCTGCCTCGGCAAGGCCAGCAGCATCATCAAGGACCAGTCGCACCCCCGGCCACTCCCTCTTCTCCCCTCTCCCATCGGGCAAGAGGTACAGAAGTGTGAAAACAAACGCACACCTCCAGATTCAGGGACAGTTTCTTCCCAGCTGTTATCAGGCAACTGAACCATCCTACCACAACCAGAGAGCAGTGCTGAACTACTATCTACCTCATTGGTGACCCTCGGACTATCCTTGACCGGACTTTGCTGGCTTTACCTTGCACTAAACGTTATTCCCTTATCCTGTATCTGTACACTGTGGGCGGCTCGATTGTAATCGTGTATTGTCTTTCCGCTGACTGGTTAGCACGCAACAAAAGCTTTTCACTGTACAATAAACTACACTGAACTGATCTTCTCATGTTCAGAATAGACATCGTGGGCCAAAGGGCCTGACGCTGTGCTGTTCTGTTTTCTCTGGAACATCAGAGGTTAAGGGGTGACCTGGTAGAAGTGTATAACGTTATGAGAGGCATAGATAGGGTAGACATTCAGTACCTTTTCCCCAGGGTGGAAATGTCCACCACTAGAGGGCGCAGCTTTAAGGCGAGAGGGGCAAATGTGTGGGGCAGGTTTTTTTTACACAGAGGGGGGTGGGTGCCTGGAACGTGCTGCTAGGGGTGGGGGTGGAGGC
Organism: Okamejei kenojei; assembly: GCA_035221665.1. Taxonomy (NCBI): domain Eukaryota; kingdom Metazoa; phylum Chordata; class Chondrichthyes; order Rajiformes; family Rajidae; genus Okamejei; species Okamejei kenojei. The sequence continues at coordinate 162,536,173 of CM069132.1, forward strand.
AGATACGATAGTGGTGTTTAAGAGGCTTTTGGATAGGCACGTGGATATGGAGGGACATGGACCACGTGCAGGCAGAGGGGAGTTGGTCTTGGCATCGTGTTCAGCACGGACATTGTGGGCCGAAGGGCCTGTTCCTGTGCTGTCCCAACAACTTTAGAGAGTTAAAAAAAATTGATTTTCACGTATATTGAACGTATAATTGTATATAATTTAAATAACATGTTTATTTTTTGTAAAATAAATGTTAGTCTTATCTTTGGGTGGTGAATCTGTCAATCTCATTGCCAAAGACAGCTGTGGAGGCCAAGTCGGTGGATATTTTTAAAGCAGAGATAGATAGATTTGTGATCAGTGCGGGTGTCAGGGGTTATGGGAGAAGGCAGGAGAATGGGGTTAGGAGGGAGAGATAGATCAGCCGTGATTGAATGGTGGAGTAGACTTGATGGGCCGAATGGCCTAATTCAGCTCCTATCACATGACCTTATGAACGTACTTTCATACAGGGAGGTATATTGATGGATAAAAATAGTTGATAATGTGGGCATAATTTTGAATTGATGCATCGTGGCATCTTGTAGTTTACATAAAAAACAATGTCTCTCTTCATAAGGGATAGGTACAGATTTAGGCCATTCAGCCCATCGAGCCTAATCTGCCATTCAATCATGGCTGATCTATCTCTCCCTCCTAACCCCATTCTCCTGCCTTCTCCCCATAACCCCTGACACCCGTACTAATCAAGAATCTATCTATCTCTGTCTTAAAAACATCCACTGACTTGGCCTCCACAGCCGTCTGTGGCAAAGAATTCCACAGATTCACCACCCTCTATCTTTCAGTCTGCAGCAGGGTTCTGACCCAAATTGTCTCCTATTCCTTCTCTCCAGAGATGCTGCCTGATCTGCTGTGTTACTCCAGCCTTCTGTGTCCATCTTTAGTTTAGAGACACAGCCTGGATACAGGCCCTTCAGCCCATCTTGCCCATGCCAACCAAGATGCCCCATCTACCCTAGTCCCATTTGCCCGTGTTTGGCACAGAATCCCCACCATCCTCTTGTTTTGGACACATCCTCCGTATTATCCGTCCTCTCACCCTGGCCACAAACTCTTTGAATCACTTCCCTCTGGAAGGCGACTCCGGACTGTCAAAGCTGCCACAGCCAGACATAAAAACAGTTTTTTTCCACGAGTAGTAGCTCTACTCAATAACCAGAAATCTGTAGCCTCCTTTTGCTCTGGTATTTTATTTAATTCACATGTTTAATCAATAATGTTTTATTATTCATGTTTAATGTTTTATGTTTTATTCTTAATTGTTTACTGTGTGTCGTGTTGTTACTTGCGGGCGGAGCACCAAGGCAAATTCCTTGTATGTGTACATACTTGGCCAATAAACATATTTATTAATTCATTCATTAATTGAAAGAGCCACGATATCTAGTTGCGATCGTTCCATTTTGCTGAGAATATTCGTGGTTCTAGAGGTGAAGTCTGTCAGTAACCTGGCTCTGAGCGCCACCCTGTGGTACACAGAAACACTGCAACACACAGAGACACTCACACACACACACACACACCACACGCACAACCACTGACACACACACACACACACACACACACAACACACACACCACACACCCACACAGACTACACACAGACACCACAACAGACAACACACCAAACACACACAACACACACACACACACACAGCCACACACACAGACACACAGACACACACAGACACACACGCAGACACACGCAGACCACACACAGACACACCCCACAGACACACGCACACAGACACACACACACAGACACAGACACACACACCAGCACACACACAGACACGACAGACACACACACAGACACACACAAACACACACACACACACACAACACAACATAAACACACACACATAAACACACACACACACACACACAACACACCACCACACACCAGACACACCACACACACACTCACAGACACACACACACACCACACACACACACACACACACACACACACACACTACAACACACACTCACAGACACACACATAAAACACACACACACACAGACACACACACACACAACCACAACACACACACACACAAACACGCTGGTTTACACCGAACACAGACACACAGGCACACACACACACGCAGACACACACACACACACACACACACACACACACACACACAGACACACACACATACACACACATAAACACACACACACACACACACACACACACACACACACACACAACACAGACACGCTGGGTTTACACAACCCACAGACACACAGACACACACACACGCAGGGACACACACACAGGGACCACACAGACACACACAGAACACACACACACAGGGACAACTACACACATAAAACACACACACACCACACACACACACACACACCAACACACACAGACACACACACACCAACAACACACATACACATAAACACACACACACACAGCCACACACACACATAAACACACACACACAGGACACACACACACACACTCATTAAAACACACACACACAGACCACACACAACACAACACACACACACACACACACACGCAGACACACACACATAAACACACACACACACACAACACACACACACACACATAAACACACACACACACACACACACACACACACACACACACACACACACACACACACACACACACACACACACACACACACACACGCTGGTTTACACCGAAGATAGACAAAAAGCTGCAGGAACTCAGAGGGTTGTTTAAGAAGGAACTGCAGATGCTGGAAAATCGAAGGTAGACAAAAATGCTGGAGAAACTCAGCGGGTGCGGCACCATCTATGGAGCGAAGGAAATAGGCAACGTTTCGGGTCGAAACCCTTCTTCAGACTGATGTGAGGGTGGGGGGGGGGGGGGGGGGGGGCGGGAGGGGGCGGGAAGAAAGGAAGGGGTGCAGAGGCTGAGGGAGAGCTAAGAAGGGGAGGAGAAAGCAGGGACTGCCTGAAATTGGAGAAGTCAATGTTCACACCGCTGGGGTGCAAACTGCCCAAGCGAAATATGAGGTGCTGCTCCTCCAATTTCCGGTGGTGCTCACTCTGGAGGCCCAGGACAGAAACGTCGGATTTCGGAATGGGAGGGGGAGTTAAAGTGCTGAGCCACCGGGAGATCAGGTTGGTTATTGTGAACCGAGCGGAGGTGTTGGGCGAAGCGATCGCTAAGCCTACGCTTGGTCTCACCGATGTAGAGCAGCTGACACCTAGAGCAGCGGATGCAATAGATGAGGTTGTAGGAGATGCAGGTGAACCTCTGTCACACCTGAAAAGACTGCTTAGGTCCTTGAATGGAGTCGAGGGGGGAGGTAAAGCGACAAGTGTAGCATCTCCTGCGGTTGCAAGGGAAAGTACCAGGAGAGGGGGTGGTTTGGGTGGGAAGGGACGAATTGACCAGGGAGTTACGGTGGGAGTGGTCTCTGCGGAAAGCAGACAGCGGAGGAGATGGGAAGATGTGGACTGTGGTGGGATCACGTTGGAGGTGGCGAAAATGTCGGAGGATTATTTGTTTTATGTGACGTCTGGTGGGGTGGAAGGTGAGGACAAGGGGGACTGTGTCCTTGTTACAAGTGGGGGATGGGGAGAGAGAGCAGAGTTACGGGGAATAGAAGGGAGAGAGCCTCATCTATAGTAGAAGAGGTTGAACCCCCGTTCCCTGAAGAATGAGGACATCTCCGATGCCCTGGTGTGGAACACCTCATCCTGGGCGCAGATGCGGCGTAGACAGAGGAATTGGGAGTAGGGGATGGAGTCCTTACAGGAAGCAGGGTGGGAAGAAGTGTAGTCCAGATAGCCATGGGAGTCAGTGGATGTCGGTCAGGAGTCTAACCCCTGCGATGGAGATAGTGAGGTCAAGAAATAGTAGGGAAATGGTCCAGGAAATGTCGGATATAACTCAGAGGGGACATTCAGCATCTCTGGAGAGAAGGGATGGGTGATGTATTAGGTTTGAGACCCTTCTTCCTCTCGATCCGAAACATCACCTATTCCTTCTCTCCAGAGATGCTGTCTCTGAGATTTTACACATGCTGGTTTGTAAAATAATTCAGAGTGAGAGAGGGGCAGAGAGGCAGAGGCACAGAGAGACAGAGGGACAGGCAGGGAGAGAGACAGAGACACCGGCCAACATGTCCCATCTACACTAGTCCCACCTGCCTGCATTTGGACCATATCCCTGCAAACCTGTCATATCATGGGGATAGCCCCTGCCTCAACGACCTCCTCTAGCAGCTCGTTCCATACACCCACCACCCTCTCTGTGAAAAAGTTACCCCTCGGATTCCTATTAAATCTTTTCCCCTTCACCTTGAACCTATGTCCTCTGGTCCGCAATCCCCCTACTCTGGCCAAGAGACTCTGTGCTTCTACCTGATCAATTCATATAGAAACATAGAAAATAGGTGCAGGAGGAGGCCATTCGGCCCTTCGAGCCAGCACCGCCATTCATTGTGATCACGGCTGATTGTCCCCAATCAATAACCCGTGCCTGCCTTCTCCCCATATCCCTTGATTCCACTAGCCCCTAGAGCTCTATCCAATTCTCTCTTAAATCCATCAAGTGACTTGGCCTCCACTGCCCTCTGTGGCAGGGAATTCCACAAAGTCTTGTGTGAAAATTTTTTTCTCACCTCAGTTTTAAATGACTTCCCCTTTATTCTAAGACTGTGGCTTCTGGTTCTGGACTCGCCCAACATTGGGAACATGTTTCCTGCATCTAGCTTGTCCAGTCCTTATATGATTTTATATGTTTATATAAGATCGCCCCTCATCCTTCTAAACTCCAGTGAATACAAGCCCAGTCTTTTCAATCTTTCCTCATATGACAGTCCCGCCATCACAGGGATCAATCTCGTGAACCTACGCTGCACTGCCACAATCACAAGGTGTCCTTCCTCAAATTAGGAGACCAAAACTGTACGCAATACTCCAGATGTGGTCTCACGATTCCTCTCATGAATTTATACATCTCGAGATGATCACCCCTCATCCTCCTGCGCTCCAGGGAATAGAGTCCCAGCCTACTCAACCTCTCCCTGGAACTCACACCCTCTAGTCCTGGCAACATCTTCGTAAATCATCTCTGCACTCTTTCCAGCAGTTGTACAGGGCCCCAGTGAGACCACACCTGGAGTATTGTGTGCAGTTTTGGTCCCCTAATTTGAGGAAGGACATTCTTGCTATTGAGGGAGTGCAGCGTAAGTTCACCAGGTTAATTCCCGGGATGGAGAGAATGAAGCAGCTGGGCTTGTACACTCTGGAATTTGGAAGGATGAGAGGGGCTCATTGAAACATTTAAGATTGTTAAGGGCTTGGACACACTAGAGGCAGGAAACATGTTCCCGATGTTGGGGGAGTCCAGAACCAGGGGCCACAGTTTAAGAGTAAGGAGTGAGCCATTTAGAATGGAGACGAGGAGACACTTTTTCTCACAGAGAGTGGTGAATCTGTGGAATTCTCTGCCTCAGAGGGCGGTGGAGGCCGGTTCTCTGGATGCTTTCAAGAGAGAGCTAGATAGGGCTCTTAAAGATAGCGGAGTCAGTGGATATGGGGAGAAGGCAGGAACGGGGTACTGATTGCGGATCAACCATGATCATATTGAATGGCGGTGCTGACTCCTGCACCTATTGTCTATTCACATTCAAGGAACACTGCACCTGTACTCCTAGATCTCTCTGCTCCACAAACACTACCCAGAGCCCAACCTTTCACTGAGTAGGTGCTCTCTCTCTGTCTGTCTCTCTGTCACTCTCTCTCTGTCTCTCTGTCTCTCTCTGACTCAATCTCCCCCTCTCTCTGCCTCTGCCTGTCTGTCTCTGTCTCTGTCTCTCTCTCTCTCTGTCTGTCTCTCTCTCTCTGTCTGTCTCTCTCTCTCCATCTCTCTCTGTGTCTGTCTCTCTTTCTGTCTCTCTCTCCCTCTGTCTGTCTCTCTCTCCCTGTCTGTCTCTCTCTGTGTCTGTCTCACTCTCTCCATCTCGCTCGCTGTCTGTCTCTCGCTGTCTGTCTGTCTCTCGCTGTCTGCCTCTCTCTGTCTGTCTCTGTCTCTCTCTGTCTCTGTCTCTGTCTCTGTCTCTCTCTCTCTCTGTCTGTCTCTCTCTGTCTTCCTCTCTCTGTCTGTCTGTCTGTCTGTCTGTCTGTCTGTCTGTCTCTGTCTGTCTCTCACTCTGTGTCTGTCTCTCTGTCTCTGACGGGCCTGTCCCACTTAGGCGACTCTAGGCGACTGCCAGGAACTAATTTTAATGGAATTCACCTACGACACCTGGCGACAACCTATGGCAGCACCTATGTCAACCTACGACAGGCCCATGACTCTCTCTCTCTCTCCGTCTCTCTTTTTATTTTTACTGTATGGCTGTATGGTGATTACATTTCACTGTGCCATCTGGCACATGTGACAAATAAATGTATCATGTATCTTGTCTCTGCCTCTGTGTGGCCTTACCTGGCATGTGTTTTCCAGTGTGGACGACTGTCTCGTTGATGCCCTGTCGCCCTTGTGCGGTGGCTCTGGGGACGAGCTCTTGCTGCGTTTGCGTCTCCGTTGTCTCCTCTCGGCTCTGTCGGGGAGCGCCTGGTCATCGCTGCTGTCCGGCGGTGCAGGCTCGCGGGTGTTGAAGTTGAGGTCGAGGTGAAAGGGCCGCTGGTCCCCATCACCAACCACCACCGGCCCCCGGTCCTCTGGTCCCGTCACGGAGATGCGGACCAAGCCGCCGGAGGAGGTCTCGGGGACGACGGCGTGGTGCCGGTGGTGGTGGGGGGAGGTGAGGGGACGGGTTGTCCTGGGCTCCGGCGTCGGTCCGGCCAGCTGGCTCGGGTCCGGCAGCCCCTCCGGCCGTTGTCCCATCACCGGGCCCCAGTCAGCCTCGTCCCCGCCCATCTCCTCCTACGCCGACCGCACGCCCGCCTCTCGCTCCAGCCCGGCAAAGTCCCGGCCCTTGGGTTTGGTGAGGAGCCGGGCCGGAGCCGGCCAGCGGCAAGACACCGCCATCCAGTTGCCATCGGGGCTGTGCAGCGCTGTGGACGGACCTGCAGCGCAACGGGATCATCAGCGGCACACCACCAGGGCCAGAACCATCCCCCCTCGACACCTAGATCCAGCTCAACAACCCTCTCCTCACAAACCTCAATGTCAACCATCATCTCCTCAACAACCCTGACATCTAGCACCATCTCCTCACCAATCCTGACATCTAGCACCATCTACTCACCAATCGCAACATCTAGCACCATCTACTCACCAAATCCTGACATCTAGCACCATCTACTCACCAATCCCAACATCTAGCACCAATCGCAACATCTAGCACCAACGCAACATCTAGCACCATCTCCTCACCAATCCCAACATCTAGCACTAATCCCAACATCTAGCACCAACCCAACATCTACCACCATCTCCTCACCAACCCCAATCCACACCTGTCCCCAAAACATTTAGCACCCTCACCCCTCTCTACCTCCGCTCAGCACCAACATCTACCACTTCTCCACCCCCAACATCTATCACCATCTACTCACCAACCCCGACATCTAGCACCATCTACTCATCAATCCCAACATCTACTACCATCTACTCACCAACCCCAACATCTATCACCAATCCCAACATATAGTGTTTTCTGAGTCATTCGTAACTGTCACTGCAGGTCATGTTGTTACTTGTGGGCGGAGCAGCAAGGCAAATTCCTTGTATGTGAATACTTGGCCAATAAACTTACTTACTTACTCACCAATCCCAACATAGACTCACCAATCCCAACATATACTCACCAATCCCAACATATACTCACCAATCCTGACATTTACCAACATCTACTGACCAATTCCAATCCTCATCTGTCCTGTTGCCCCAACATCTCCCTCCCTCACCCCCAACATTAAGCACCATCCCCTCTCCATCCCCTCTCCAGCCCAAGTCCACACCTGTCCCCAAAACATCCAGCACCCTTACCCCTCTCCACCCTCGCTCGCCACCAACATCTACCACTGTCCCCTCTCCAATCCCAACGTCTTCCACCCACACCACTCACCATGCCCTCCCCTCTCCGCCCCCAATATCCCCCACCATCCTGTTGCCCCCAACCTGCCGGAGGAGGTAGTTGAGGCTGGGACTATCCCATCGTTTAACAAACGGTCGGACAGGTGCATGGATAGGACAGGTTTGGAGGGATACGGAAGAAGGGATTTGGCTGTTACAAGTGCATCCAGGTACAGCTCCTGAAGGAACGTGTTGGGGAACTGGAGAAACAAGTGGATGACCTCAGGTTCGTCCGAGAAACGGAGTCGTTCCTCGACAAGTCCTACAGTGAGATTGTTACACTTAAGGTACTGGAAGAGAGAAAGTGGGTGACGGTGAGAAAGGGAAGGAAACTTGGAATGCAAAGGTCCCCGGGTGTTGTACCTGTTGTGAACAGGTTCACCCACTTAGAAGCTGTTGGGACAGAAGACGTTAAAACACTGAGCGGCGGACTGGCTTGCGAAGCAAAAAGGACTGTTGAGCCAAAACCAAAGAGGCCAACGTCAGGCAACGCCATTGTAGTTGGAGACTCCATTGTGAGAGGTACGGACAGGGGTTTCTGCGGCAACAGACGGGATTCGAGGATGGTGTGCTGCCTTCCTGGTGCCAGGATCCAGGATGTCATGGACAGAGTGCAGAAAATCCTCAAGGGTGAAGGTGAACAGCCGGAAGTGGTGGTGCATGTCGGCAAACGATGTCGGAAAGTGATTTAGATTCTTAGATCACTGGGATCTGTTTTCGAGTAAGGGGGAACTGTACAAAAGGGACGGGTTGCATCATAACTGGTGGGGGACCGGCATTAACCATATAACAATTACAGCACGGAAACAGGCCCTCTCGGCCCTTCCAGTCTGTGCCGACCATTTGTTTTCCCCTAGTCCCATCTACCTGCACTCAGACCATACCCCTCCATTCCCTTCACGTCCATACACCTATCCACTTTACTTCTAAATGTTAAAATCGATCCTGCCTCCACCACTTCTGCTGGAAGCTCATTCCACACAGCCACCACCCTCTGAGTAAAGAAGTTCCCCCTCACGTTACCCCTAAAACTTCTGTCCCTTAATTCTCATGTCATGCCCTCTTGTTTGAATCTTCCCTACCCTCAATGGGAAAAGCTTATCCACGTCAACTCTGTCTATCCCTTTCATCATTTTAAAGACCTCAAATCAAGTCCCCCCTTAACCTTCTGCGATCCAAAGAATAAAGACTAACTTGTTCAACCTTTCTCTGTAACATAGTTGCTGGAACCCTGGCAACAATCTAGTAAATTTCCTCTGTACTCTCTCTATTTTGTTGACATGCTTCCTATAAATTAGGCGACCAAAATTGTACACCATACTCCAGAATTGGTCTTACCAATGCCTTGTACAATTTTAACATTACTTCCCTACTCCTATATTTCAATGCTCTGATTTATAAAGGCCAGCACACCAAAGGCTTTCTTTACCACCCTATCTACATGCGATTCCACCTTCAGGGAACTATGCACAGTTATTCCTAGATCCCTCTGTTCCACAGCATTCCTCAATTCCCTACCATTTACCATGTACGTCCTATTTTTGATTTGTCCTGCCAAGATGTAGCACTTCACACTTAACAGCATTAAACTCCATCTGCCATCTTTCAGCCCACTTTTCCAAATGGCCCAAATCTCTCTGTAGACTTTGAAAATCTACTTCATTATCCACAACACCACTTATCTTAGTATCATCTGCATACTTACTTATCCAATTTTCCAACCCATCATCCAGATCATTGATGTACATGACAAACAACAGTGGACCCAACACAGATCCCTGAGGCACCCCACTGGTCACCGGCTTCCAACCTGACAAAACAGCCATCCATCATTACTCTCTGACATCTCCCATTCAGCCACTGTTGAATCCATCTTGCTACTCCGCCATTAACACCCAAAGATTGAACCTTCTTAACCAACCTTCCATGGGGAACCTTGTCAAAGGCCTTACTGAAATCCATATAGACAACATACACTGCTTTACCCTCATCAATTTCCCTAGTTACCGCTTCAAAAAATTCAAGAAGGTTTGTCAAACATGACCTTCCAGGCACAAATCCATGTTGACTGTTCCTGATCAGACCCTGTTTATCCAGATGCTTATATATATTATCTCTAAATATCCTTTCCATTAATTTGCCCACCACTGACGTCAAACTAAATAGGTCTATAATTGCTAGGTTTATTCTTTGAACCCTTTTTAAACAATGGAACAACATGCGCAGTACGCCAATCCTCCGGCACTATTCCCGTTTCTAATGACATTTGAAATATTTCTGTCATAGCTCCTGCTATTTTCTACACTAACTTCCCTCAATGTCCTAGGGAATATCCTGTCAGGACCTGGAGACTTATCCACTTTTATATTTTTCAAAAGTGTCAGTACTTCCTCCTCTTTGAATCTCATAGTTTCCATAGCTACTCTACTTTTTCCCCTTACCTCACAGAGTTCAATATATCCTTCTCCTTGGTGAAAACCGAAGAAAAGAAAGTGTTGAATATCTCCCCCATCTCTTTTGGCTCTGCAGATAGCTGTCCATTTCTGGTTCTCTAATGGTCCAATTTTACTTCGGAGTCACGTGAGTGACTACGTGAAGAAACCCGCCTCACGCTGGCAAACGGTATTACGTCGACGCTAACGGCGGAAGGAGGAGCTGCAGTAAGGAGCAGCTCCTCGCAGCGGTCGGAACTGCCCTGCAGGTAAGTGCAGCAAAGTCGGGATGTTTTTTTAGCGTACGCTGGGTGGGTCCAGCAGTAAAAATAACGTAAAAATAAAAAGTCAGAGTCACGTTAAAGTGCTGTTTAGCACAGATTAAATGAAAAGAAATGGAGAAATCGGCAAAGAAAATTCGCGGGTAAAAGAGCTTCCCGGGGTGAAAATAAAAATACGGGAAAAAAGCTAGTGCGGATCCGGTTCCGATACCGGTGGCCGCTGATATACCCGTTAGTGAGTTCTAGATTCTCCAGAAGTTATAACCACGGAGAGAAATGCTCCTAAAAATGTAAAAGAAATCTGAGAGGCCCGTGGTTCTGATGACTGATACTGAAAGTCCTCCAGATAATTAAACTATATGGAACTAATAATGGAGCATATGGAGAAAGTTCTCCAAAAAATTATGAGACTAGGGTCACAGTACCCAGAAGGTTCCCAAAAAAGCCCTGAGGGGTTTAATTATTCTGATATGGCTGTGGGCCTAATTGGGAGTTGGAACTCCGGACCCAGGATTTGGGCCGAAGGAAGTCTCATGGGATGAAATCCCAATTGATTTAGGGCTGCAGAAGGCAGACCCTGCTGATGGTGATTTGCATTTGAAAACACACCACAAAATAAAAGAAAGGCCAAATGTGCCTGAGATAGCAAAAGAATTTGCTATATATGAAGGAAGTGGTGAGGCTATGGAAGAAAACCTAGCTGCCAACATTAATATATGGTATCTCACCAACTTCATGATTCTGTGATGATTGAAACCATCAGAATTATAAACGCACAGGAAATTGTGCCTCATTGGAAGTGCCTACGGTTTATCCGTTGATATGGGGCATCCATGACCCCAAATATGAGAGCTCAAGAAGTGAGGTTCAAAAATCCTCACAAATTATTCTGCTGCCATTATGGCTTTTGGGGAGATGAATAAGTTTAAAAAAGAGGGCCTATTGTGCAAATTCTTTCTATGAAATTATTGTATGAGGAAAATGGCTATTCGGCCCATATTTCATAGAAACATAGAAACATAGAAATTAGGTGCAGGAGTAGGCCATTCAGCCCTTCGAGCCTGCACCGCCATTCAATATGATCATGGCTGATCATCCAACTCAGTATCCCGTACCTGCCTTCTCTCCATACCCTCTGATCCCTAGCCACAAGGGCCACATCCAACTCACTCTTAAATATAGCCAATGAACTGGCCTCAACTACCCTCTGTGGCAGAGAGTTCCAGAGACTCACCACTCTCTGTGTGAAAAAAGTCTTTCTCATCTCGGTCTTAAAGGATTTCCCCCTTATCCTTAAGCTGTGACCCCTTGTCCTGGACTTCCCCAACATCGGGAACAATCTTCCTGCATCTAGCCTGTCCAACCCCTTAAGAATTTTGTAAGTTTCTATAAGATCCCCTCTCAATCTCCTAAATTCCAGAGAGTATAAACCGAGTCTATCCAGTCTTTCTTCATAAGACAGTCCTGACATCCCAGGAATCAGTCTGGTGAACCTTCTCTGCACTCCCTCTATGGCAATAATGTCCTTCCTCAGATTTGGAGACCAAAACTGTACGCAAATACTCCAGGTGTGGTCTCACCAAGACCCTGTACAACTGAAGTAGAACCTCCCTGCTCCTGTACTCAAATCCTTTTGCTATGAAAGCTAACATACCATTCGCTTTTTTCACTGCCTGCTGCACCTGCATGCCTACTTTCAATGACTGGTGTACCATGACACCCAGGTCTCGCTGCATCTCCCCTTTTCCTAATCGGCCCACCATTTAAATAATAGTCTGCTTTCCTGTTTTTGCCACCAAAGTGGATAACCTCACATTTATCCACATTATACTGCATCTGCCAAACATTTGCCCACTCACCCAGCCTATCCAAGTCACCTTGCAGTCTCCTAGCATCCTCCTCACAGCGAACACTGCCCCCCAGCTTAGTGTCATCCGCAAACTTGGAGATATTGCCTTCAATTCCCTCATCCAGATCATTAATATATATTGTAAATAGCTGGGGTCCCAGCACTGAGCCCTGCGGTACCCCACTAGTTACTGCCTGCCATTGTGAAAAGGACCCGTTTACTCCTACTCTTTGCTTCCTGTTTGCCAGCCAGTTCTCTATCCACATCAATACTGAACCCCTAATACCGTATGCTTTAAGTTTGTATACTAATCTCTTATGCGGGACCTTGTCGAAAGCCTTCTGGAAGTCCAGATATACCACATCCACTGGTTCTCCCTTATCCACGCTACTAGTTACATCCTCGAAAATTCCACAAAGATTCGTCAGACATGATTTACCTTTTGTAAATCCATGCTGACTTTGTCCAATGATTTCACCACTTTCCAAATGTGCTGCTATCCCATCTTTAATAACTGACTCTAGCAGTTTCCCCACTACCGATGTTAGACTAACTGGTCTGTAATTCCCCGTTTTCTCTCTCCCTCCCTTCTTTAAAAGAGGGGTTTCACCCAAGGTTTGCAAGCTTGTGTGGTTCGAGCAAGTGGTGTTCAAGCTACTGGTTATCTGTTTGGAGTAAATCTGCCTAAATTATTAAAAATTGGATGAAGAAGCTAAAAATTTTTAACTGCATGAAACCTTCGTCTTAGGACAAAAAAGGTATTTTTCGCCCAGAAGGGGATTTGATTTTGGAAATAAAGGCAGAAATATGTCAAGGAAATATTATTGTACTGCACAGCCCAATACTTACCCGTATTCGGGGAAAAGGAGACCACCACGCTCATATGGAGAGGTATTAAAGACTTGTTCTATCTTTAAAGAAACTGCGGATTAATCTCCAGTTGGAGGGAGATTACAAAAGTTTTATAAAGACTGGCTTACTATTATTTCTGATCGGTTTATTTTTACAAGCAGTTTCAGGAGCCACTATTACATTTAAAGAAGGGGTTAATCTCCAGTACAGATAAACCTGCCTATGCTTTCGTATTTACTGCAATTGGAAAAGCAGAGATTAATGTGGAAATTGACAAATTATCTGAAAAGGGATTATTGAAAAAACTTATGAACACGAGCATCAATTGTGTCTAAGATATTTCAAAAGAGATAAAAAGATGGTGATTGCAGAATTATTCTGGACCTTACAGATCTAAATAAGTGGTAGAAACAAATGTTTAAATGGAAAACATTTAATACTGCAAGATATTTAATATCAGCAGGTTGTTATATGGCTACGATTGATTTGAAAAACGCCTATTATTCTGTACCAATACATCAGTTTTCTGGAGGTACTTAAAATTTAATTGGCTGGGACAATTATGGCAGTTTAAAAGCTTTGCCAAATGGATTGAGTTCAGCTTCCAGGCTCTTTACTAAACTGTTGAAACCAGTTTTAGCCCAATTAAGAGTACAAAAACACATCGTTATGGCTTATCTCGATGACATTCTAATCATTTATGGCAATCAAGAGTCAGCTGAGAATTAGTTTCAGTACAAAAGCTTTGTTAAAGCTAGGGTTCTTGATTCATCCAATTAAATTCCAGCTGCAGCCAGCACAATCAATTAACTATTTGGAGTTTGTAATTAACTCAGAAACTATGTTAATACTTTACCAACAAAGATAAAGTTGATGATTTTTGGTGACTTGTAATAATCTCATTCACAAACTTATCCTTCCATCCGAAAAGTAGCGAAAACTATTGGTAAACTAGTAGCAGCATTTCCTGCAGTAGAATTTGGTCCATTACATTATCAAAATCTTCAAAGGGACAAAATAAGAGCTCTCAAAGAGAGGGCAGGCCACTTTGATAGGCCTATGCAATTAACAAAAGAAGTTTTGTTGGAATTACCATGGTGGGTTAAAAAATATCCACAAGCTGCTAAAAACATTCTGATTAAACAGCCTGAAATTGTTTATAAAATAGATGCTAATGCTCTCGGATGGGGGGGGGGGGGGGGGGGGGGGGGGGGGTAACAGATTCATCCTCCAGTTGTGGAGGTAGATGGAAAGTCCAAGAAGAAACGTTTCTTTCAAACTTATGGTATTAACTATTTAGAGTTTATTGGGTGCTTTCTATGGTCTAAAAGCATATTGCTGTTCAAAAAAGGGTCTACATGTATTAATACAGTTAGACAATAAAACGGCTGTTGCATATATTAATCACATGGGGGAGTCAGATCAGTATCATGTGATTGTCTGGTCAATGAAATATGGCAATGGTGTATTGATCACCAAATTTGGATTTCAGCAAACTACATTCCAGGTAAAGACAATGTGGTGGCAGATAAAAGATCAAGGATATTTAAAGATAAACAGAATGGATGCTTAATCCAGCAATATTTAAGAATATTGTAACTCAATTTGGTTTACCAGAAATTGATTTGTTTGCATCAAGGCTTAATCATGAATTGCCTAAATATGTGTCTTGGGAACACGATCCAGATGCAGTAGCAGTAGATGCTTTTTCATTGAAATGGGGGAATATGTTCTTTTATGCTTTTCCACCTTTTGCTTTGGTTCAGCAATGTCTGAAGGAAATAGAACAATATTCTGCCTCAGGATTGTTGGTAGTTCCAAATTGGCCAACACAACCTTGGTTCCCATTAATGCTGAATATGATTAAAGAACCATATATGTCAATTCCTAACTGTAGTGATATTTTGATTAATCCAGTAACCAAAGAAATTTATGCATTATATGCATATTATGAATTTATTAATCTGCAGGTTTTGACCAGACCACTACAGGAGCTGGGATTGTCGGACAAAACTATGGAGGTTATAGTCGCATCATGGCGAGATTAAAAACACACAAAAAAAACAATATATGACACATATTAAGAAATGGGAAGAATTTTGCACACAGTCAAATATTTCTTATGATACGGTGAATATTGCATGTTTGATATTGTGATACTGTGATATTGCATGGAAAATGTATTGGAGCTCCTTGCTAAATTGCATTTTGAGCAACATTTAAGTTACAGTGCCACTAACACTGCACGCAGTGCCTTATCATCTTATT
The DNA here is from genome assembly GCA_035221665.1 of Okamejei kenojei. Lineage (NCBI taxonomy): Eukaryota > Metazoa > Chordata > Chondrichthyes > Rajiformes > Rajidae > Okamejei > Okamejei kenojei. Next base: position 162,551,958 of record CM069132.1, read on the forward strand.
TAGGACTTATGTCTGACCAGAAATCAATTGGATCACATCCACTAATATCTAGATTCATGAAAGGAATCTTTAATATTAATCCACCCAAACCTAGATACACAGAGATTTGGGATGTGAGCATTGTACTTACCTTACTTAGACAGTGGACTCCAATTGAAGGATTGTCATTGGAAAGATTAACATTCAAATTAATAATGTTAATATCATTGGTTTCAGCTCAAAGAGTGCAAACTTTACAAATGTTGCGTTTAGACTGTATGCATGTGACTACAGATAACATTGTGTTTCTATGTTTACGATCTGATCAAACAAAGCAGACCAGGGAGATCTGGAGCTAAGGTAACCTTTCAAGCTTATCCTATTTGATCCTACTTTGTGTGAGGTTAAACATTTGAATCAATATGTTAAAGTTACTGAAACTCTTCGAGGAAATGAAAAAACGTTGATGATTACGCATAAAAAGCCACACACAAAAGCTTCAGTTCAAACTATCTCAAAATGGTTGAAACAGGTGTTGCTGTTAGCAGGAGTAGACACTGATGTGTTCAAATCTCACTCCACCAGGGCTGCAGCTACGTCCGCGGCGAAGGTGCGGGACGTACCACTCGAGCATATTTTAAAAATCGCAGGGTGGAGTAAAGCAGAAAATTTTTCAAAGTTCTACAATAAACCTGTTCACACTATGACAAGTTTTGGCCACGCGGTGTTGGGATCAATATAATTACCTGCTTTGTATACTATTGATTACTATAACCAAGTTATGTAGTCACTTATATATTTTTATCACTTGTAATCATTCCCTCGGATATAAGGAGGGTTATTATATGTTCTTTAAAAACCATTAAAAAGTTAATTATGGAAAGAACTAATATTAGTCTGGTTTTCTCATGTATGTATTTACTTAGCCGGACTGTCGTATTGATTAATTCTACGACATAAAAAACACAGAAAGCTTTAAATCTTCACGTAGTCACTCACGTGACTCCGAAGTAAAATAGTAAGATTAAACGAGAACTTACCAGTTCGAAGTTTGATCGTTATTTTATGAGGAGTTACGATGAGGGATTACGTGCCCTCCACTCCCACCCTCATAAAATAAATGATCAATCTGGTAGTTCTAAGTCTATTATGAGCCTTACTATGTTACTTCGGCTATTTGGTGTTCTGTGTTTTTCATGCCGCTGCTTTGAAGTATGCCGTTTGCCAGCGTGAGGCGGGTTCTTCACGTAATCCCTCATCGTAACTCCTCATAAAATAACGATCAAACTTCGAACTGGTAAGTTCTCGTTTAATCTTACTATTTTATCCCTCGTTATCCTTTTGCTATTAATATAGCTGTAGAAACCCTTTGGATTTACTTTCACCTTTCTTGCCAAAGCAACCTCATATCTTCTTTTAGCCTTCCTAATTTCTTTCTTAAGATTCTTTTTACATTCTTTATACTCCTCTAGCACCTCATTTACTCCATGCCTCCTATAATTATTGTAGATATCTCTCTTTTTTTGAAACAAGTGTCCAATTTCCCTTGAAAACCATGGCTCTTTCCAATTTTTACTATTTTTCAACCTAACAGGGACATAAAGATTCTGTACTCTTACAATTTCCCCTTTAAATGCCCCCCATTTCTCTTCTACAACCTTCCCATGAAACAATGTGTCCCAATTCACTCCTTTAAAATCCTTACGCATTCCCTCAAAGTTAGCCTTTCTCCAATCAAAAATCTCCACCCTGGGTCCAGTTCTGACTCTCTCCATAATTATATTTGAAACTAATGGTATTGTGATCACTGGTCCCGAAGTGCTCACCAATGCATACCTACGTCACCTGACCTGCCTCATTTCCTAACAGGAGGTCCAGCACTGCCCCTTCTCTGGTCGATACCTCTATGTACTGCTGCAAAAAAACTATCCTGCACACATTTTACAAACTCCAAAACCATCCAGCCCATTTACAGAATGTGTTTCCCAGTCTATTTTTGGAAAAATTGAAATCTCCCACAATCACTACCTTGTGCTTACTACTAATATCTGCTATCTCCTTACATATTTACTCTTCCAATTCTCGCTCCCCATTTGGCGGTCTACAGTACACCCCTAAAAGTGTTGCTACAACCGTTCCCACTTCTCAGTTCCACACAAATAGCCTCCCTAGACGAGCCCTCTAATCTATCCTGCCAAAGCACTGCTGTAATATCTTCTCTGACAAGCAATGCAACACCTCCCCCTCTGGTCCCTCCAATTCTATCACACCTGAAGCAACGAAATCCTGGAATATTTAGTTTCCAATCACAGCCCTCCTGCAACCATGTTTCACTGATTGCCACAACATCATATTTCCAGGTGTCAATCCAGGCTCTAAGTTCATCCACCTTACTTACAATGCTCCTAGCATTAAAATATACACATTTTAGAAACCCACCATCCCTTATTCTCTGTCTATTATCTTTTTCATCTTTCTCGCCTATATTTTGGGTCCGAGTGCTTCCCTTCTCTGCCTCTTGCCCCACACCCTGACCCCTATCCCCCTCTACCCGAGTCCCTCCCACCAGCCTTTCTAGTTTAAAGTCTCCCCAGTAGCCTTTGCAAATCTCCCTGCCAGGATATTGGTCCCCCTCGGGTTCAAGTGCAACCCGTCCTTTGTGTACAGATCATGCCTTCCCCAAAAGAGGTCCCAGTGATCAAGAAACTTGAATCCCTGCCCACTGCACCAGTCCCTCAGCCACGCATTTATCCTCCACCTCATTTCATTCCTACTCTCACTGTCACGCGGCACAGGCAGTAATCCTGAAATCGTTACCCTTTTGGTCCTTCTCCTTAACTTTGCCCCCAACTCCCTAAATTCTCCCTTCAGGACCTCGTCACTTTTTCTGCCTATGTCATTGGTACCTATGTGTACAACAATGAGTGTACAACATTCTGGCAGGCTGGTTTGCCACTGCTACATGGGTGGTTTTAAACTGAATGTCAATTAGGTGGGGTGTCAATTAGGATAGTCAAGGATGGATTTAAAGGGAACGTGAGTAAAGGGATAGTGAATGATCCCAGAATTAACGGGAAAGGAAGCTCACAAAGGGATTGGAGAGTATGGCCAAGTGTAATAGGGATTGATGTGAAAGGTGAGATGCGTAAGGAATTAAAACTATTGTATATGAATGTGCGAAGTATAAGAAGTAAAGTAGATGAGCTTGAGGCTCAGTTAGAGGTTGGTAGATATGACATTGTGGGGATTACTGAGACGTGGCTGCAGGAGGATCGGGCCTGGGAACTTAATATTCAGGGTTATACATCCTATAAAAGGACAAGCAGGTGGGCAGAGGAGGGGGGTAGCTCTGCTGGTGAGGGATGGAATTCAGTCCCTTGCGAGGGAAGACATAGGGACTGACGAGGTAGAGTCACTGTGGATTGAATTGAGGAATTGTAAAGGCAAGAAGACACTAATTGGTGTTATTTACAGACCCCCAAATAGTAGCCCGGATGTAGGGTGTAAGTTGCAGCAGGACATAAAACTGGCATGTAACAAAGGTAATGCCACTGTGGTGATGGGGGATTTCAATATGCAGGTAGACTGGGAAAATCAGGTTGGTTCTGGTCCCCAAGAAAGGGAGTTTGTAGAATGCCTCCAAGATGGATTCTTAGAGCAGCTTGCAGTGGTGCAGTTGAACAAAGGGGGCTATGAAGGCATGAGAGGGGAGCTGGCCAAGGTAGACTGGAAAGGGATCCTAGCTGGATTGACAGTGGAACTGCAATGGCAGGAATTTCTGGGCATAATCCGGAAGACACAGGATAATTTCATTCCAAAAGATAGAAAGATTCTAAGGGGAGTAGGAGGCAACAGTGGCTGACAAGAGAAGTTAGGGATAGAATAAAACTAAAAGAAAAGATGTATAACACAGCAAAGAGTAGCCGGAAGCCAGAGGATTGGGAAACTTTCATAGGACAACAGAAGGAAACAAAACGGGTAATACGGGCTGAAAAGATGAAAAGTACGAGGGGAAGCTGGCCAGGAATATAAAGAAGGACAGTAAAAGCTTCTTTAGATATGTTAAGGGAAAAAGAGTAGCAGTCAAATGTGAGTCCCTTGAAGGCAGACACGGGTGAAATTATTATGGGGAACAAGGAAATGGCAGAAGAGTTGAATAGGTACTTCGGATCTGTCTTCACTAAGGAGGACACAAACAATCTCCCAGATGTACTGGAGGACAGAAGTTCTAAGGGGGTAGAGGAACTGAAAGAAATTTTCATTAGGCGCGAAATAGTATTGGGTAGGCTAATGGGACTGAAGGATGATAAATCCCCTGGGCCTGATGGTCTGCATCCCAGGGTCCTCAGGGAGGTGGCTCTAGAAATAATGGATGCATTGGTGATCATTTTCCAATGTTCAATAGATTCAGGATCAGTTCCTGTGGATTGGAGGATAGATAATGTTATCCCACTTTTCAAGAAAGGAGCGAGAGAGAAAACGGGGATTTTACAGACCAGTTAGCCTGAACCGGTGGTGGGAAAGATGCTGGAGTCAATTATTAAAGAGGTAATAATGGAGCATTTAGATAGCAGTAAAAGGATTAGTCCAAGTCAACATGGATTTATGAAAGGGAAATCATGCTTGACTAATCTTCTGGAATGTTTTTGAGGATGTGACAAGTAAAATGGATGAAGGGGTGCCAGTGGATGTAGTGTATCTAGACTTTCAGAAAGCCTTTGATAAGGTCCCGTACGGGAGACTGGTGACTAAATTTAGAGCACATGGCATTGGGGGTAGGGTGTTGACATGGATAGAAAATTGGTTGGCAGACCGGAAGCAAAGAGTAGGAGTGAACGGGTCCTTTTCAGAATGGCAGGCAGTGGCGAGTGGAGTGTCGCAAGGCTCAGTGTTGGGCCGCAACTGTTTACCATATATATTAATGATTTGGAAGAGGGAATTAGGAGCAACACTAGCAAGTTTGCGGATGACACAAAGATGGGTGGCAGTGTGAACTGTGAAGAGGATGTTAGGAGGTTGCAGGGGGACCTGGACAGGTTGAGTGAGTGGGCAGATGCGTGGCAGATGCAGTATAAATATAGATAAATGTGAGGTTATCCACTTTTGGCGGCAAAAAACAAGGGGACAGATTATTATCTCAATGAGGTTAGGTTAGGTAATGGGGAGGTACAGCGAGACCTGGGTGTTCTTGTACACCGGTCACTGAAAGTTGGCATGCAGGTTACAGCAGGCAGTGAAGAAAGCTAATGGAATGTTGGCCTTCATAACAAGAGGATTTCAGTATAGGAGTAAAGAGGTTCTTCTGCAGTTGTATAGGGCTCTGGTGAGAACACATCTGGAGTATTGTGTACAGTTTTGGTTTCCTAATTTGAGGAAGGACATCCTTGTGATTGAGGCAGTGCAGCGCAGGTTCACGAGATTGATCCCTGGGATGGCGGGACTGTCATATGAGGAAAGATTGAAAAGACTAGGCTTGTATTCACTGGAGTTTAGAAGGATGAGGGGGGATCTTATAGAAACATATAAAATTATAAAAGGACTGCACAAGCGAGATGCAGGAAAAATGTTCCTAATGTTGGTGAGACCAGAACCAGGGGCCACAGTCTTAGAATAAAGGGGAGGTCATTTAAGACCGAGGTGAGAAAAAACTTTTTCACCCAGAGAGTTGTGAATTTATGGAATTCCCTGCCACAGAGGGCAGTGGAGGCCAAATCACTGAATGGATTTAAGAGAGAGTTAGATAGAGCTCAAGAGTCCAGTGGAGTCAAGGGATATGGGTAGAAGGCAGGCACGGGTTATTGATAGCGGACGATCAGCCAGGATCACAATGAATGGCGGTGCTGGCTCGAAGGGCCGAATGGCCTCTTCCTGCACCTATTTTCTATGTTTCTATGTTTCTAAGTGCAGGGACTAGTGTAGATGGGGCATGTTGGTCGGCGTGGACAGTTGGGCCGAAGGGCCTGTTTCCACACTGTATCACTCTATGACTGGTGTAGCTGGGACATGTTGGGCGGTGTGGGCAAGTTGGGCTGAAGGGCCTGTTTCCACGCTGTATCACTCTATGACTGGTGTAGCTGGGACATGTTGGGCAGTGTGGGCAAGTTGGGCTGAAGGGCCTGTTTCCACGCTGTGTCTCTCTGGGACCCTGAGACTCCCCCCTCTGAAGGGTACCTGCGTTGTCCAGCAGCTCCATGCTCTGCCACTCGGGCAGTGAGTAGGGCCGGATGTCCAGGTGTTGGGACGGCTGAGACACGGCCTGGCTCCACGCAGACTCCGAGCGCCACAAGCTGCCCTCCGCTCCCTCCCTGCTCTCCACCTCCTCCTGAGTCAGGCACAACTCTGACTGGGACCTCTGGGAAGGAAGAACAGGCAAGTTAGGTATGACCGGTGCAGTTGGGGCATGGTGGTCAACGTGGGCACGATTAGTTGAGAGACACAGCGTGGGAACTGGCCCTTCAGCCCACCGGGTCCGCACCGACCAGCGATCCCCGCACATTAACACCATCCTACACCCACTGGGAACAATCTTTACATTTACCAGGCCAATTAACCTACAAACCTGCACGTCTTTGGAGTGTGGGAGGAAACCGAAGATCTCGGAGAAAACCCACGCAGGTCACAGGGAGAACATGCAAATGGCGGAGTAGACGTGATGACACTATGACCTTAAACTGACTGGATTGCTCGCAAACAAAGCCTTTCACTGTATTTCGGGACAGGTGAAGATAACAAACCAATAACTCAACCCGAAAGGGAAAAAGTTTTTAAAGGTGATGAGATGAGACAGCAGGTCGTGGAAACGCGGAACTACAGATGCTGGTTTACAACAAGTGCTGGAGTAACTCAGTGGTTCAGACAGTAGCCCGAGTCTGAGTCTCAAGTAGGGTCCCAACATGGAACATCACCTATCCATGTTGTCCACAGATGCTGCCTGACCCGCTGAGTTACTCCAGCACTCTGTGTATTAGCCAGTACGTACAGTTCCTCACTCTGTGGGGAGCAGAGAGATGTTGTGTTGTGTGTTGTGTGTGTGTGGGGAGGGCGGGGTGGTCCCGATACTCACCCACAGGGTGGACGACTCAGGCCGGCAGTCGGGAGAGGGATGGAGGAGCTCCCTGGCAGAGGACCTGCGCTGGCAACGCGCCGGCTCGGACTCCGAGTCAGTCCGGCCCCCACCGGACATCTTCCTCTTTATCACCTGCAACCAATGGTAGATAACGCCCAGAGTGTGGTCAACTACATACGACATTGGAGCAGAATTAGGCCATTCGGCCCATCCTGGCTACTCCACCATTCAATCATGGCTGATCTATCTAACCATATAACCATATAACAATTACAGCACGGAAACAGGCCCTCTCGGCCCTTCCAGTCCGTGCCGACCATTTGTTTTCCCCTAGTCCCATCTACCTGCACTCAGACCATACCCCTCCATTCCCTTCACGTCCATATACCTATCCACTTTATTCTTAAATGTTAAAATCGATCCTCCCTCCACCACTTCTGCTGGAAGCTTATTCCACAGTCACCACCCTCTGAGTAAAGAAGTTCCCCCTCACGTTACCCCCGAAACCTCTGTCCCTTAATTCTCATGTCATGCCCTCTTGTTTGAATCTTCCCTACCCTCAATGGGAAAAACGTATCCACGTCAACTCTGTCTATCCCTTTCATCATTTTAAAAGACCTCAATCAAGTCCCCCCTTAACCTTCTGCGCTCCAAAGAATAAAGACCTAACTTGTTCAACCTTTCTCTGTAACATAGTTGCTGGAACCCTGGCAACATTCTAGTAAATCTACTCTGTACTCTCTCTATTTTGTTGACATCCTTCCTATAACTAGGCGACCAAAATTTACACCATACTTCAGAATTGGTCTTACCAATGCCTTGTACAATTTTAACATTACTTCCCTACTCCTATATTCAATGCTCTGATTTATAAAGGCCAGCACACCAAAGGCTTTCTTTACCACCCTATCTACATGCGATTCCACCTTCAGGGAACTATGCACAGTTATTCCTAGATCCCTCTGTTCAACAGCATTCCTCAATTCCCTACCATTTACCATGTACGTCCTATTTTGATTTGTCCTGCCAAGATGTAGCACTTCACACTTATCAGCATTAAACTCCATCTGCCATCTTTCAGCCCACTTTTCCAAATGGCCCAAATCTCTCTGTACAATTTGTAAATCTACTTCATTATCCACAACACCACCTAACTTAGTATCATCTGCATACTTACTTTATCCAATTTTCCACCCCATCATCCAGATCATTGATGTACATGACAAACAACAGTGGACCCAACACAGATCCCCTGAGGCACCCCACTGGTCACCGGCTTCCAACCTGACAAAACAGCCATCCACCATTACTCTCTGACATCTCCCATTCAGCCACTGTTGAATCCATCTTGCTACTCCGCCATTAACACCCAAAGATGAACCTTCTTAACCAACCTTCCATGGGGAACCTTGTCCAGAGGCCTTACTGAAATCCATATAGACAACATCCACTGCTTTACCCTCATCAATTTCCCTAGTTACCGCTTCAAAAAATTCAAGAAGGTTTGTCAAAAACATTGACCTTCCAGGCACAAATCCATGTTGACTGTTCCTGATCAGACCCTGTTTATCCAGATGCTTTATATATATTATCTCTAAGTATCCTTTCCATTAATTTGCCCACCACTGACGTCAAACTAATAGGTCTATAATTGCTAGGTTTATTCTTTGAACCCTTTTTAAACAATGGAACAACATGCGCAGTACGCCAATCCTCCGCACTATCCCGTTTCTAATGACATTTGAAATATTTCTGTCATAGCTCCTGCTATTTCTACACTAACTTCCCTCAATGTCCTAGGGAATATCCTGTCAGGACCTGGAGACATCCACTTTTATATTTTTCAAAAGTGTCAGTAACTTCCTCCTCTTTGAATCTCATAGTTTCCATAGCTACTCTTACTTTTTCCCCTTAACTCACAGAGTTCAATATCCTTCTCCTTGGTGAATACCGAAGAAAAGAAATTGTTCAATATCTCCCCCCATCTCTTTTGGCTCTGCAGATAGCTGTCCATTTCTGGTTCTCTAATGGTCCAATTTTATCCCTCGTTATCCTTTTGCTATTAATATAGCTGTAGAAACCCTTTGGGTTTACTTTCACCTTGCTTGCCAAAGCAACCTCATATCTTCTTTTAAGCCTTCCTAATTTCTTTTCTTAAGATTCTTTTTTACATTCTTTATACTCCTCTAAGCACCTCAATTTACTCCATGCCTCCTATAATTATTGTAGATATCCTCTTTTTTCGAAACAAGTGTCCAATTTCCCTTGAAAACCATGGCCTCTTTCCAATTTTTACTATTTCCGTTCAACCTAACAGGGACATAAAGATTCTGTACTCTTACAATTTCCCCTTTAAATGTCCTCCATTTCTCTTCTACATCCTTCCATGAAACAAAGTGTCCCAATTCACTCTTTAAAATCCTTACGCATTCCCTCAAAGTTAGCCTTTTCTCCAATCAAAAATCTCTCTAAACCCTAGGTCCAGTTCTGACACTCTCCATAATTATATTGAAACTAATGGTATTGTGATCACTGGTCCCGAAGTGCACACCAACGCATACCTCCCACACCTGACCTGCCTCATTTCCTAACTGGAGGTCCAGCACTGCTGCCCCTTCGAACTCTGGTCGATACCTTTAATCTAATGTAAGCTTATGCTGCAAAAAACTATCCTGCACCATTTTACAAACTCCAAACCATCCAGCCCATTTACAGAAATGTGTTTCCCAGTCTATTTTGAAAATTGAAATCTCCCACAATCACTACCTTGTGCTGACAACTAATATCTGCTATCTCCTTACATATTTGCTCTTCCAATTCACGCTCCCCATTTGGCGGTCTATAATACACCCCAAAAGTGTTAGCTACACCGTTTACCCACTTCTCAGTTCCATCCACCCAAATTAAGCCTCCCAGACGAGCCCTCTAATTCTATCCTGCCAAAGCACTGCATGTAAATATCTTCTTTGACAAGCAATGCAACACCTCCCCCTCTGGTCCCTCCAATTCTATCACACTCTGAAGCAACGAAATCCTGTAATATTTTAGTTTCCAATCACAGCCCTCCTGCAACCATGTTTCACTTGATTGCCACAACATCATATATTCCAGGTGTCAATCCAGGCTCTAATTTCGTCCACCTACTTACAAAGCTCCTAGCATTAAAATATACACATTTCGAAACCCACCCATCCCTTTTATTCTCAGTCTATTTTCTTTCATCTTTCTCGCCTACATTTTGGATCCGAGTGCTTCCCTTCTCTGCCTCTTGCCCACACCCTGAACCCCTATACCCCTCAACCCCCGAGTCCCTCCTCCCCCAGCCTTTTCCCAGTTTAAAGCTCACCACCATTAGCCTTTGCAAATCTCCCTGCCATGATAGTTGGTCCCCCTCGGGCTCAAGTGCAAACCCGTCCTTTGTGTATCAGATCATGCCTTCCCCAAAAGAGGTCCCAGTGATCAAGAAAGCTTGAATCCCTGCCCACTGCACCATCCCTTCCATCAGCCACGCATTTATCCTCCACCTCATTTCATTCCTACTCCCACTGTCACGCGGCACAGGCAGTAACCTGAAATCGTTACCCTTTTGGTCCTTCTCCTAAACTTTTGCCCCCAACTCCCTTAAATATCTCACCTTCAGGACCTCATCACTTTTTCTGCCTATGGTCATTGGTACCTATGTTGTACCACAACATCAGGTCTCCTCTCCTTCCCCTTATCAGAATCTTTTGTGTACACGTTCTGACAATGCGAGACCCTGGCACCAGGGAGGCAACAATGACTACCATCCGGGGGTCTCCCGACTGCGTCTACAGACAGAATCGCCTATCCGACCCCCTAACTATAAAGAGTCCCCTATTACAATTGCCCTCCTCTTTTTGCTACCCTTCTGAGCATCAGGGCCGGTCCTCTGTGCCGGTAGGCCCGGCCGCTGTTAGTGCCCCCCAGCTAGGCTGTCCCCTCCCAATCGTAATCAACCCCAGAGTACCTATTTTCCTTTCTCCTCATCGAAGCGGTACGGTCACAGGGGTAACTCTCTAAGCCCCTGCCTCTGCCCCTTGCCCTTTCCTAACCGTGACCCACTTGTCTGTCTCCTGTGGTCTGGGAGTGACTACCTCCCTGTAGCTCCTCTCTATGACCTCCTCACTCTCCCTGAGGAGACGGAGGTCATCGAGCTGCTGCTCCAGGTTCCAAACACAGTCCTTTAGGAGCCCCATCTTCAACGCACCAGCGCAGAATGTGGACGTCTGGAGGGCTATTTCAGATTCCCTGACCTCCCACATCTGACATCCAGAAACAGTACACTGCCCTGGCCTTCATACTGCCCCCCTACACAGGATACAATATCAACACAATACAAAGTACACAACAAACTGCTGGATCTGACTGCCAATCAGCTGCTTACCCTGGTCCACTTCCCCAATCAGCGGCTTCCTCAAAGAAAAAACCCACTTCTCCAAATGGAATTTTATGGAATTTTGGGTAAAAAACAAGCCCGCGCTAGATTTTGATGAGCTTACCGGTCGGGTGTCACTCCTCCCCCTCCTCCTCTTCCAACGGCTCCTGTGGGCCTCTGAAAGAAAACAAAGCCCCGCGCTTGATTTTGAAGCTTACGGTCGGGTGTCGCTCCTCCCCCTCCTCTTCCAACGGCTCCTGTGGGCCTCTGTTATCTATGAGAGATCTAACTCTCCCATCCCAACCCCATTCTTCCTTCTTCCCCATAACCCCTGACACCCGCACTAATCAAGAATTTATCTATCTCTGCTTTAAGAATATTCATTGCCTTGGTCCCCACAGCCGTCTTTGGCAATAACTTCCAGATTCACCACCCTCTGACTAAAGAAATTCATCTCTCATTTCTTTCCAAAAGGAACGTCCTTTAATTCTGAGGCTGTGATCTCTGGTCCTGGACTCTCGCACTAGTGGAAACATCCTCCCCACATCCACTCTATCCAGGCCTTTCACTATTCGGTAAAGTTTCAATGAGGTCCACCCTCATTCTTCTAAACTCCAGCGAGTACAGGCCCAGTGCCGGCAAACGCTCATCATATGTGAACCCACTCATTCCTGGTTTAAGAAGGAACTGCAGATGCTGGAAAATCACAGGTAGACAAAAATACTGGAGAAACTCAGCGGGTGAGGCAGCATCTATGGAGCGAAGGAAATAGGCAACGTTTCGGGCCAAAACCCTTCTTCAAACATTGCCTATTTCCTTTGCTCCATAGATCATTTCACACAGAGAGTGGTGAATCTGTGGAATTCTCTGCCAACAGAAGGTAGTTGAGGCCAATTAATTGGCTATATTTAAGAGGGAGTTAGATGTGGCCCTTGTGGCTAAAGGGATCAGGGGGTATGGAGAAAGGGCAGGTACAGGATACTGAGTTGGATGATCAGCCATGATCATATTAAATGGCGGTGCAGGCTCGAAGGGCCAAATGGCCTACTCCTGCGCCTATTTTCTATGATTCTAGATGCTGCCTCACCCGCTGAGTTTCTCCAGCATTTTTGTCTACCACTCATTCCGGGGATCATTCTTGTAAACCTCCTCTGGACCCTCTCCAGAGCCAGCACATCCTTCCTCAGATATGGTGTGCAGAAATGCTCACAATACTCCAAATGTGGCCTGACCAGCGCCTTATAGAGCCTCAGCATTACATCCCTTTTTATATATTCTACTCCTCTCAAAATAAATGCATGAATGATAATGCAAGCCTGCCGTACTGTAAATAATGCAGGGATTTGTGTACTTGGGGAAATGGCAGGTGTCTGTGAAAGACAGGGCTTCACTGATGGTGACAATACATTGCAAGGTGCTGGAGACCCATGTGACCTAGCTGTTGCCACCAAGTCTGGACCTCTGAAGAAGCTCCAGGAAGCTTCTGCCCATGTGACCCAACTAGTGCCACCAAGTCTGAACCTCTGAAGAAGTTGGCATTCATAGCAAAAGGGATTTGAGTACAAGAGCAGGGAGGTTCTACTGTAGTTGTACAGGGTCTTGATGAGGCCACACCTGGAGTATTGCATACAGTTTTGGTCTCCTAATCTGAGGAAAGACATTCTTGCCATAGAGGGAGTACAGAGAAGGTTCACCAGACTGATTCCTGGAATGGCACGACTTCCATATGAAGAAAGACTGGATAGACTTGGCTTGTACTCGCTGGAATTTAGAAGATTGGGTGAGTGATCTCATACAGACTACAAAATTCTTAAGGGGTTGGACAGGCTAGATGCAGGAAGATTGTTCCCGATGTTGGGGAAGTCCAGACAAGGGGTCACAGTTTAAGGATAAGGGGGAAGTCCATTTAGGAGCGAGATGAGAAAATCGTTTTTTCACACAGAGAGTGGTGAATCTGTGGGAATTTTTTTATTTTCCCCCCCCCTCGCCACAGAATGTAGTTGAGCCAGTTCGTTGCCATATCTAAATAGGGAGTTGGATGTGGCCCTTGTGCTGAAGGAACAGGGGTATGAGAGAAGCAGGTACAGGATACTGATTTGGATGATCAGCCATGAACATATTGAATGGCGGTGCACGGCTGCGAAGGCCGAATGGCCTGCTCCCTGCACCAAAAATTACTTTCTATGTTTCTATGTTTCTAAGTTCCTGAAGCTTCTGGCCCATGTTGAACCTCCTGTGCGCCCCAAGTCTGGACGTCTGAAGAACTCCAGGAAGCTTCTGTGTACTGCCCAATGTGACTCACCTGTCGCCACCAAGTCTGGGTTCCCAAAGAAGGTTTCTGTTATTGTTTCAACACCTGAGCTGGTTCCGAGTCTATGATTGTTAATGAGTTTTATTTTTCTACTTTGTTTGTGTGTGGTGAATAGCGTGCCGTGTTGGTATGTAGAGTATTGCCTCCCCCGGTATTTTTCGCGCTGTTGTTTTCCCGCCACAGCACAAGGGTATAGTAATGGCGATCGCGTTCAGTTTGGGCTGTCGTTGTCTTTTCCTTCTGTACCTGTCTATGGCAGGGCTGCTGAAGGCCCGAGAGAGTGGATCCCTCCCACTGTGCTGAATACAAATAGAGAAGATGGGGTTGGACTCCAGTTTCGACTCGGTGTTTACTGAACCATACAATGGAGAGAGAATTAGCCATAGACAATAGGTGCAGGGGTAGGCCATTCGCAACTTGACCAGCACCGCCATTCAATATATGATCATGGCTGATCATTCCCAATCCGTACCCCCGTCCTTCCTTCTCCACCCATACAACCCCTGACTGCTATTTTTAAGAGCCCTATTTAGCCTCTATTGAAGCATCCAGAGAACCTGCCTCCACCGCCCTCTGAGGCAGAGAATTCCACAGACCTCACCACTCTCTGCGACCGAGGAGTTGAAAATTGGCCCCCGAGGAGTAGTCCTTTGCGGCACCAGTAATCTAGGACTGATATTCAGTACTGTGTACGCCCAAAATCTTCGATCCAAATTCTGCTAAATTTGGAGTGTTCATACGAATGCTTTGCTTTTGAACTGTAATTTACATTTTTTTATTTATTCTTTACTGTAATGAGATGCTCATAAATTATATTCTTAGTTTGCCTTTTTCATTATATTTGTTAGTTGTATATGTTCTTTGCTTTAAGCCCCTTCCCCAGTATGAGGTAATTCATGATTTCTCTCCCTGAGTTTCCTCTGATTCGAAACTCGAAATTAGCGGTAATTGGCCGCTCGTCAGTACTCGGTCTCTCGTGGACATTTTTTGAACAATTTAAAAATTTCACGAGTCTTCCCGAGCTTACAACCGCATTTCCCGAGTACCAGCCGTTAGCGTTGCGAGCCGCGTAAGAGACGTCCCTAGCATCCGACGTAACCCGCTACGTACATTCTCGTGCTTACCCACGATTTGATTATTTTTAAACTTGGGAGAGCTCAGTGAATTATATTGTACAAGTGGGACCAGGCCATTAAGTGTGATTCAGCTACTTGTTGATAGTTGTAAATGCATTAGTTAAGTTCGTGTGATTAAGTTTTGGGTGACTGTGGACCTGCTGTGGTACCACTTTAACACTATATGTGTTTTTACCAACCCCCTTATAATTTACCGATTTAAGATGCTTTGTGAGGGTTTGCGTGTGAACGCGTGGACCCCCGTGATTCGGATAAGTGTGTAGTGTGTGAAATATTAGCTGTGTTGTGTTGTGTGTAGATCGATCTTTTGTGTGATCGCCGGCTGAAATGGGTAATCAGCTAGATACTGCTACTGACCCTGATAGTCCATTGCAAATTGTGTGTTAAGCATCCCGATGAGGTGGAACGATTAAAACATTTTGTCTGGGACCTTGAATGAAAAATTAGGGTGTGAATTGTGGCCCGAGGGAGGGGTTGGAACCATTGGAGGGTGTGAAATACATAGAAAAGATAATTTGGAAGTATAGTCCTAGTGCTAAGAGTCTCTGGAGACAACATTCTCCAGAGCTGAAAGGAACAAGAGAGGCCGCAGGAAACGGCTTTGAAGTTAGGAATAGATACAACAGAAAGAGGAATGATTTAGCCTATGGATATACTGAAAAGAGAATGTACTTGTGCTTCTGATCCTGGCCTCTCTCCACTGCCTCCCAGTACGGTACAGAATCAACTTCAAGCTCCTCTTATTCATATACAAAGCCCCCCCCCCCCATATCAAAAACCTGCTAACCCACCATTCTAACCTTCCTAGGTCCCTCAGATTGGCCGCCTTGGGCTACTGAACAATCGTGCCGGATCCCGTTTAAGAAATCTCAGTGGAGACCGCTCTAATTGCGGTTGCAGCTCCTAGACTGTGTAACAACAATCCCTCTCATCATCAGAGCTGCCCCCACCATCGACTCCTCTTAAGTCGAGGCACAAAACCTATTCTACTCCCTATCGTTTTTTGGCCCTCTGAGGGGCTCTGAAACATTTTTAGTAAGTATTGTTAGTGTGTGTAACCATTTGTATGTAGCACATTAGTACCTGCACATATGTATAACCGCACTTTGGTCAACGTGAGTGTCTTTTAAATGTGTCTGTACTAATAAGAATGATTATTGATTGATTTAAAGATTGTGGTTCACATCGAACCAGGTGAACCGCGCAGGGACCGCCTGCAGGGTCGCTGAAGGCTCACGCAGCTTTGTGCTTTTACCAACTCCATCAGGAACTTGGACGATGTTTGCTGTCCCAGACTGCAGTCGGCACTCCGGATCGCTCCAGCCGAATCAAAGAATGCAGTCGAAGTCACCGCGGCCAGAACGAGAGCTGCCGGGACGAGGCCAGCAGCACTGGGAGCTGCTGGAGAACGGCCACCGCTCGCTCTGCGTGGGTGAGGCAATACACATTTATCAGCCGCTCGGAGAGCCACTTACATAACATCCACCACGAGAACGCCCGCCAACACACTTTTCCCTGACCTCAGTGATGTGAAGTTCCCTCCCGCAGCCAAATCCCCAGGAGGCCGGAAGCACGACATTCTTAATTTCCCCCCGAACCACAAAACCGACATCCGTGGCCACCAACGCGACCCACCTCCGATAGCAGCGAGTTGTGGCAGCCCGCACGACCTGTGGAAAAGTCACATCTCCTTGACCTTGGACAGGTACTGTAAGGCATTAACACAACGCGCAGTGCTCTTTAAACTGCGCCCATTTAAGATGCCAAGTTTGAGCTTCCATTGTCTTTAGAGTCACTGACCATTTCCATTACCCCTCTTCCACCACTTCGTTGAATTGCCTCAGCTTCTGGGCTCAGGAATCCCAGCGGTGAGGTGGTTTCATGTGGCATAACCAAAGGTGTCGTTTGGGGGGTTGCCTACTCGTTCCATCCCCTTTTAGGCACGCCACTTCCTCTCTCCTGTAGCTGGGGCCCATGGGCCGCTGCAATGCTCACCGGTCACCCTGAGGCTGGGGGCTAATGGCCTTCTGCAATGCTCCCTTTCGCCTGGAGCTGGGGCCCACTGGCCGCTGTGATGATCTCTGTCTCCAGGGCTGGACACCTCGGCCACTTCTTCTGCTCTCGGTCTCCTGGTGCTGGGAGAGATCGTCGTGTCCTCTCATCTTTCCTCCCCCATTTTCTTCCTCTGCCTCCTCGATGGGACTTCCCTGGTCGCCTCATTCTCCGAACGAGGAGGAGAGTTATTTAGCAGCCTTTCTGTAAGAGAACTACACCTTTTTTTGTGATATACTTTGACTTTTTTCGACTGGGTTTTGAGTAATGAGGAAGGGTGGTTAGCCGTCTTGTTTGTACTGCCCCCTTGGGCAAAGAGTGCCCATAATAGGTTGATTTCTTAATAGGATGAGAGTGACAATGTTAAATCAAAACAATGGTTCTGAACTTAAAGAAAGGTAACTTTGAGGTATGAGATAGAATAGAGGCCAGAAGACTGGCAATTAATTCTAAAAAGGGTTGACGGTGATATTCACGGAAGACATTAAAGACTGCATGGATGAACTACAAAAAATGTTTCATCCCAGATATGCAAAAGAATAAATCGTGAATGTAGTGCATCCGTGTTAACACGGGAAATCATGGATAGTATCAAAGCAAAGGGACGAGCGTACAAAGTAGCCAGAACAAGCATCATACCAGAGAACTGGAGAAATCAAGACCAGCAAGGAAGGACCAAACGTCTTAATTAGAAAAGGAAAAATGATTATGAAAGAAAACTGGCAGGGAACATAAAAACTGACTGCAAAAGTTTTATAGATATGAAGAGAAAGAGGATAGTTAAAACAAATGTAGGTCCCTTTATTTTGCAGTCAGGAAACAGGTGAGTTTATCATTGGGAACAAGGATAAGCGGACCAATTGAATAACTACTTTGGTTCCGTCTTCACTAAGGAAGACATAATATTCTGCCGGAAATACAGGACCGTGGGTCAAAGGAGAATTGAGTGAAATCCAGGTCAGTCGGGAAGTGGAGTTGGGTAAATTGAATAGATTACAGGCCGATAAATAGCCCAGGGCCAGATAGGCTGCATCCCAAGTACTTAAGGAAGTAGCGCAGGAAATAGTGAATGGAGCATTAGTGAAATCTTTCAAAACTCTTTGAGATTCTGGAGTAGTTTCCTAGGATTACGGGTGCAATGTAACCCCTCTTTTTAAAGAGGAGGGAGAGAGGACAACGGGGGAAATTACCAGCCATTTAGTCTAACATCGAAGTGGAAACCTTGCTAGAGTCAGTATTAAAGATGGGATAGCAACACTTTTGAGGTGGTGAAATCATGGACAAAGTCACATAGATTTACGAAAGGTAAAATCATGTCTGACGAATCATGTTTGAATTTTCGAGATGTTAACTAGTAGCGTGGATAAGGGAGAACCATGGATGTGTAAATCTGTACTTTCCATAAGGCTTTCGACACGGTCCCACATAAGAGATTAGTATACCAACTTAAAGCATCGGATTAAGGGGTTACAGTAAATGAAGTGTATAGAGAAAACTGGCTGGCAAACAGGAACAAAGAGTAGAGTAAACGTCTTTTCACATGGCAGGCAGTGACAATGGGGTACCGCAGGGCCAGTGCGGGACCACCGCTTTTACAAAATATATTAATGATCCTGGATGAGGGAATTGAAGTCATATCCCAAGGTTTGCGGATGACACTAAGCTGGGGCAGTGTTAGCTTTAGGAGGATGCTAGGAGACTGCAAGTTGACTGTAGGCTGGGTGTAGTGTGCAAACGTTGGCATATCAGTAAAATGTGGATAAATGTAGGTTATCACTTGGTTGGAGCAAAAACAGGAAAGCAGACTATTATTTAAATTGGTGCCGGATTATGAAAGGGGAGAATCAGCGAGACCTTTGTCATGGTACACCAGTCATTGGAAAGTAGGCATGCAGGTGCAGCAGGCAGTGAAAAAAGCGAATGTATGTAAGCTTTCATAGCAAAAGGATTTGGAGTATCAGTAGCAGGGAGGTTCTAGTTCCAGTTGTACAGGTCTTGGTGATAACCACACCTAGTAGTAATGCGTACAGATTTGTCCCAAATCTAGGAAGACATAAAGCCATAGAGGAGTGCAGAGAAGGTTCGAACCAGAACTGATTCATGGATTTCAAGGACCGTCTTATGAGGAAAGACTGGATAGCTCGGTTTATACTCTCTGGAATTTAGGATATTGAGAGGGGATCTATAGAAACTTACAAAATTCTTAAGGGGTTGGACAGGCTAGAGCAGGAAGATAGTTCCCGATGTTGGGGAAGTCCAGTACAAGGGTCACAGCTTAAGGATAAGGGGGAAATCCTTTAAGACCGAGATGATAAAGACTTTTTCACACAGAGAGTGTTAGTTTTCACTGGAACTCTCTTCCACAGAGGGTAGTTGAGGCAGTTCATGGCTATATAGGACTGTGGCCCTTGTTGGCTACGGGGATCAGAGGGTATGGGAGAAGGAGTACGGGATACTGATTGGATGATCAGCCAGATCTATTGAATGGCGGAGTGCAATGCTCGAAGGGCTGAATGGCCTACTCTGCACCTAATTTCTAATATTCTAAAGTTCAATGACTCCCCTCCTTTCCGCCACGGCTCTTTGGGCTGACACCCCCCCTCTTCTTGTACTTCACCATAAGGTCCATTTCTCCTCTGTTCCCCTCCTCCATCGACTCTTCCCTCCGGCAGATTCTGATCGTCTCCTTCTGTCTGGCACTTGGGGTCTACGAGTGGTTGGGCAGTCCTCATCCGTGTTCCACATCTTTCCCCACTGGGTCTTGGCAGTGGTGGGGGGTGCCGTCGCCCCCTTTGGGTGCGGCAGCAGCCCCTCTTGTTGCCTTGCGCGTAGTGCAGGCTCCTTTTAGGGCAAGCCCTGTAAAGGTGTCCAGCCTCCCCGCAACAGGTTGCAGTTATCATGCTGGCCTGACAGTCCTTTTTCTCATGGCCCTCCTCTTGGCAGTTTTTGCAGACAACTGCAGTTCATTGTGCCATCACAAGCCCAGGCTGGTGCATTTCCTGCACAGCCTGTGTTGCCCACATAACACAAGTATCCTCTGGTTTCCTCCCAATCGCAAAAATATCGAGGGGGGTGGACGATTTCTCCATCCTTGTCCACCCTCAGCTTTACTTAACTTGCCGCTTGCGGTCCAAATCCCGTGCATGCCTTACGTCCACACATCTCTGTCCCTCAACATAGCGAGCAAGGAAGGTGAGACAACCACAACGGGGGCACATTGGGTTAAAACCATGTGCACCGTGATGAAACCCTTTCCGTTCTGGGTGGGGAGGGTGAGAGCGCTGCACTTCAGCACGACAGCGAGCTTCATTTCCCCTCTCCCACCAGAAGTCTTACCATCACCTTCTGCCATCCCGTTGTGATACTTGAATGTAACGTCAAAATATCCGATTACCACCGGAAAATCCTGGAGCCGTAGATGTCCTTGGCCTCAAATGTGCAGGCCCTTCAAGCAAGACCTACATCACGAACAGGTCTCGTGAGAAGGGGTCCCCTTGCGGATGTCCTTGACGCTTAATCCCGCAGGGTATTCCGAATACCCTGCCACTCCTGCTCCTTCTGACATTGTGGCTGAAACAAGACGTTAGGTTGGTTCCCAACCAGCATGGGATCCACCTCTAAGCCCGCAGAGCCGATTCCGACTCCACAACGAATTTTACCCGGCATCCACGCCCATTCCCAAGGACCGCCAGAAACGCAGAACTGTTTGAATAAGAACAGATAGACACTTCACTCAGCAGTCCCCGAGTTTCCTTTATGATCAAAGTCTCTCCCCTGACTACTTGACAGGCCAG
Organism: Okamejei kenojei; assembly: GCA_035221665.1. NCBI lineage: Eukaryota > Metazoa > Chordata > Chondrichthyes > Rajiformes > Rajidae > Okamejei > Okamejei kenojei. The sequence continues at coordinate 162,572,692 of CM069132.1, forward strand.
TGCGGCAAGCGGGCTGTGTCCAGTCTATCCGCCGCAATGCAGCGAACGCCTGCATTGATCCGCCTCTGGCGAGACTGGAAGCAGCGCTGCATTATTCAATCCTCCTCCCGCCTCCCTCCTCCTGCTGCACCCACCAAACCCCCGGCACAGCCCGCGCCACCATTGGTTGCCGGGGGGACCAGGGCCTGTGTGTATTGGCTCCTTAATTAAGGGTTGCGCCCCCCCCTCACCCCCCACTGACCACTCACCCCCCCACTGACCACACACCACACCCCACTGACCGACTCATCCACCCACTAACCATGCACCGCCCCCACAAACCTCCCATTCACGACCCCCACTGACCACTCAACCCCCCAACTGACACACTCACCACCCCCCCACTAACCATGCACCCCCCCACTAACCAACTCACCCCCACTGACCACTCACCCCCCCACTGACCCACGTCACCCCCCCACTGAACCCACTCACCCCACTGACCCACTTCATCCCCTCACCCCCCCCATACTAAAAAACCATGCACCCCCCCCACTGACCACTCCCCCCCACTGACCACGTCACTCCCCCCACTGTAGAGAGAAAAAAATAGAGGAAAGAAAGAAAAGAGAAAAACTGATGGAACTGAGCTGAATGAAAAACAGAATGTGTAAGATGAACTTAAGAAAGAAGAGGAAAAACATGAACTGATCGAAGAAAAGAATGAAAAAAAGACTGGAGAATGGGAAGAGAACTGGAACACTGAGAAAAATGGAAAGAGCCTGACTGAAAATAAGAAGAAGAGAAGCACCCTCGTCAGCCCTCGGCTTCTTCCTCCCTGTCCCCCCCTCCTCCCCTTCCCACACACCCCCCCACTGCCCACTCCCCCCCCCCCCCCAGACCACTCACCCCCCCCACCCTAAGACCCCTCAACCCCCCCACAGACCAACTTCTCACCCCCACTGACCCCTTCACACTCCCACTGACCACTCACCCCACCACCTCACCTCACCCCCCACCACACCACGACCCCACCCCCCCCCCCCCCCGCGCTTCCCCACCCGGCTCCCCCCCCACCCCCGACCTCCCCCACCCACACCCCCACTCCACCCCCCCCACCACCCCCACCCCCCCCTACCACCCCCCCCACACCCACCCCACTCCTCCACCCCACCCACCCCCCCCCCCCCCCCCACCCCCCCCGCCCCACCCCCCCACCCCCCCCCCCCCCGACCCCCCACCCACAAACCCCCCCCCCCACCCCCCCCCCCCAACTCCACCCGCCCCCCCACACCCCACCCCCATCCTCCGGGGGCACCTACCCCCACCACCCCCCTCACCCCTCACCCCTAACATCCTCCCCCCCTCCACCCCTCCACACACCTCCCACCCCCCCACCCCCCCCCTACCACTCACCGCCCCCCCCCATCCCCCCCACCCCACCCCCCACCCCCCCCCCCCCCCCCCCCTCCCCCCCCCCCCCCCCCCCCCCCCCCCCCCACCCCCCCCCCCCCCCCCCCACTGCCCCCCCCCCCCCCACCACCCCCCTGCCACCACTCCCCCCCGACTCCCCCCCCCTACCCTCACCCCCCCCCCAAACACCACCCACCGCCCCCCCCCCTCCCACCCCACCCACATCCCCTCCCTCCTACCCCCCACCCCCCGCTCCCACCCCCCCGTCCCCCCCCCTCCCCCCCCTACCGGCCCATCCCCCACCTCCCCTCCCCCCCCATCCCCACCCCCCCCGCTCCCCGCACCCCCCCCCCCCTCCCCCCCACCCCCTCCCCCGCCCCCCTCCCCCCACCACCCCCCCCTCCCCCCCCCGCCCCCCACCCCCCACCCCCCCCCCACCCCCACCGACCCACCCCCCCCCCCCCCCAGCACCCACCCCCAACACCCCCCCACCCCCCCCACCCACCCGCAACCCCCCCCCCCCCACCCCCCCTCCCACACCACCCCCCCCCCCCCCCCCCCCCACCCCCCCACTGACCACTCCACCCCCCCAGCCCACACCCTCCCCCGACTGACCACTCTACTCCCCCTCCCCCACTCATGCCCCCACTGACCACTCACCCCCTCACGTACCACTCACCCCCTGCACAGACCACTCCCCCCCACTTACCACCACCCCCCCAACAGATACTCACCCCGCCTCCCCCACTAACCCCCCTCACCCCACTAACCCACCCCCCACTGACCCGATCACCCCTCCCACCACTCACAACCCCTCCCTCCCCTACGAACGAGAACGTACAAACTTCCGTACAGACAGCACCCGTAGTCGGGATGGAACCCGGGTCTCTGGGCGCCGCGAGCAGCAACTCTACCGCTGCGCCCAACGCGTGCCGCCTTAGATGTATATATTCGATGTGCTCCAATCACTACTCAGAGACTAAATCGTGGAGCAAGAGATTCTTTATTTGCGATTCTGCAAGAGTCGGGAGCCTCTCCAAGTTGAGACACACTGAAGTCAGAAGGGTATACCCCCTTTATACACACAAATCTACATCCAACCTCCCCTCCTTTGACCCGCTCCAATCAGGTGGCCCTGAGGTCACAATCTGAAGGTACTTTCCCCCCAGCACCTCCCACATCATAAAAAACATTGCATGTCCAGACATGTGCATGGAAAAGAGGCATTTTCTTGACCATGGGTGTGTTGTAATGTTCAATTATTTTATTAAGCATGCACAGTTCCGCTCAAGACCTACCTATTTACTCACCTCCAAGTGAACTCTCTCAGTCCTCCTTATATCATCACTAAAGCTAAGCTATAGTGACAAGGGTCCCATCTATCACTCCATTCTACTGATAGGGATCTATCTACATAACTCCCTTCTACCGCTATACAATGCTATCACTTCTTACTCAAGGATGGGTCTGGTAACTTTTATACACAGCTGTATCAGAACCTGCCCTCCTGGCCCCTAACCAGATTTGAATCCTCTTTAAAGCCCCTTACAATAGTGGGGTTTAATCACTTTATCCCTCACATTAGACTTGCCGTATTACTAGAGGCATCTGTGGACGCTGATAGGACACTTGGATTTTACAGGCCCCAATTACTCATTCCATTCCAAACGGCTCAATAAATAAAATGTTACAATGTAAATAGCAGCTGCTTGGACCATTGTGTCTGTGCTGGGGTCACATAGATCAACACTTCAACTCCCCCTCCCAGTCCCACACTGACCTTCTGTCCTGGCCTCCTCCACGCCAGAGTGGCCCAGTCCAAAATTGACGAACAGCACCTTTATAGTTTTTGCTTGGTCACTTACACCCCAGCAGTATGAAACATTGACTTTTCTCTAACATCAGATAGCCACTTGTTTCCCTTCCCTCTCACCTCTCCATTCCTCCCCACACCCTAGTCTCCCACCAGGTCTGACTGTCCTCCTGATCACATAAAACAATAGAAAAACAAGACAATAGGTGCAGGAAAGGCCATACAGTCCCATCGAGGCAGCACAGCCATTTGATTGTGATCATGGCTGATCGTCCCCAATCATAACCTTGCCTGCCATCTCCACATATCCCATGACTCTCACTAGCCCCTATAAGCTCATCTAACTCTCTCTTAAATCCATCCAGTGACTTGGCCTCCACTGTACGCCTAGCTGTGGCAGGAAATTCCATAAATTCACAACACACTCTGTGGTAAAAAAAAGTTTTTTTCTAACCTCAGTCCTTAAATGACCATCCCCCTAATCTAAGATTGTGGCCCCTGTAACTGGACGCGCAACAACTATTGCAACATTTTTCCTGCATCTAGTTTTGTCCAGGTCCTTTTTATAATTTTAATATGTTTTCTATTATATCCCCCCACATCCTTCTAAACACCATTACAATGTTACCTCTGAATGTTTTGTTATCTCTCCCCACACACAAATTACAATGTGAACAGAAAAGTGTTCAGCGAAGATTAACGAGGATGTTGCCAGGACTAGAGCGGGTGTGAGCTACAGGGAGAGGGTTTTTGAGCATTCTGGGACTCTATTCCATTGAGCACAGGAGGCTGTAAGGGTATCTTATAGAGTGACAAAATCACGAGGGTAGAGATAGAGGTGAATTGAACAGTCTTTTTACCAGAGAGGGTGGAATCAAGAACAGCGGACAGTGGGTTTATGGTGAGGGGGGGAAAAATGTAATAGGATTCTGAGGGGTAACTTTTCCACAGAAAGGTGGTGGGTGAGAGGTAGTTAAGGCTGGGACAATCGCACCGTTAAGAAACTGTATACAGCACATGATAGACAGGTTGGGAGCGATATGGAACAAACTCAGGTAGGGTGGGTAGAGTGTAGATAGGACATGCTGGGCCGGTGTGGGCGAGTTGGGCCGAAGGGCTGGTTTCCACACTGTTTGTCTCTTTGACTTTATGCTCTATGTTTTATGTTCAACTAGACTTGTGGGCCCCGTTCCCCTCAACGTGTGGTTGCGGGGGGAGGAGGGAAGACTGTGGCGTCACAACACACACTAACCACCCACCACACACCACACACCACGACCAACCCCCCACACACAAACCTAACCACCCCGCCCCACCACACACACACACACACACACAAACACTAACCACCCCCCCACACACACACACTACTAAACCAACACCCCACACACACAACACTAAACCACCCCCACACACACACACACTACACCACCCCCCCCCCCCAACTACCCACACCACACTAACCCACTACCCTCCACACCAATACCCACACACACACTACCACCACCCCCCCCCACACACACACACTAACCCACCAACTACACACACACACACACACAACTAACCACCCCCCCACACATACACATACACCACCCTCCCCCACACACACTCACACACCTAACAACCCCCCCCACACACACTAACCAACCCCATACCACACCACACACTCACTAACCACCCGCACACATCCCTTAACCTACCCCCTCCCCCCCACACACACCACCACACATAACCACCCCCCCCCACACACACACACATAACCAACCCCACACACAAACACTATCCACCCCCACACGTGGCTAACCCCACCCCACCCCACCGCCGCCACAAACGCGTACACACACACTAACTAAACCCTAACACCACCACACACACCACACATTAACCCCCCACACACACACGCACACAACCCACACCAAGCACCACTACACACATACACACACCACCCCTACACATACACACACTAACCAGAAGCCCACACACACACACACACAACACACACTAACCCCCCCCACACACACACACACACACACACACACTCCCCAACAACCCCCCCACACACACTAACCACCCAACACACACACACACACACTAACCACCCCCGCACACATTAACCACCCCTCCCCCCACACACACACACACACCACACACACACACACACACACACTAACCCCCACCCCACACACACACACACTAAACCCACCCCCCCTTCCACACACACATCACCACACACACACACACACACTCTCACACACACACACTAACCACCCCACACACACACACTACAGTAACCACTAAACAAGACTGCCACTCACACACACACACAACACATAACCACATACCCACACGCACTAACCACCCCACAACTCGCCACACACACGCGTACACACACACTAACTACCCCACACGCTCACACAACATTAACCACCACACACACACACACACACACACACAACACGCACACTAACCACCCCACAGTACACACACCACCCACCACACACATTACACACATATATCCAGCCCACACACACACACACACACACTAACCACCCCACACACCACTAACCACCCCCCCCCACACACACACTAACCACCCCACACACACACACACACTAACCCCCCCCCCACACACATAAACATCACCCCCCTTGATATATTAATATTATTTCATTCACTCCTTTTACCCCTATCCCCACCACTAATCCACTCACTACATAGCCCCCAACTCGCAGACAAACGGCTGGAGAGGGAGAGGGTTAGGTGTTACAAGTGTTTCCCGAGGCTTTAAAATAACCAATAGCAGTTGCAAGTTACACGTGGTGTCTTCAAGCATGTCCCTGGCAACCCAGGAGGGGGAGCTAGATCAGCCATGATGAATGGCGAAGTAGACTCGCGTAATAGGGCCGAATGGCCTAATTCTACTCCTATCCCTTATTGACCTTACGCGCCTTTTAACCAATGGCAATACCCATGTCCTGGAAATATATTTCAGAATTGATAAAATAAAGTGCACCCGTCAACCACACAATTAAAAAAAAAATATATACTGTAAAATCAATAAAATGTATCAATTAAATCTAAAATCAAGCAGCTGCCTCATCTACGGGCAGGAAATAATCAATGACATGAAGGAGGATGTGGTGGCTTTGGAGATGGTGCAGAAGAGGTTTCTCCAGAATGTTGCTCAGAATGGAGGGCATTTACTATCAGGAATAGACTCACAATTTATTTTTAGTTTTGGAGTGTCTTTTGTCAGTTTGGGTGTCTCTATGGTGTGGTCTTGTGTGTGGGGGGGTTGGGGGTAGGGAAGGGGAAGGGGGGGAAACCCGTTTCGGCCGCCTCCTCCACGGAGAGGCGACTTTTTCCACGTCGCACTCCCGCGCGGCCTAACATCATGGATTGGTGCGGCCTTCCCGGAGTCAGGCCCGGAGCATCGGCAGCGGGGAGCACCGTGGATTGACTGGAGTTTGCCCTTGACTCAAAGCTCGCAGCATGGTCATCACGAGGTCGTAGTTTGGTTGTAGGTAGGAAGTCGTAGGAAGTAGATCGTAGGTAGGCCATGATGCTAGTCGTAAAGGTACTCGTGGCATCAAGTAGGTGGGGGCGTTTTTTCTAGCTTGAAGAAAAATGTCCACGAGTAAAAAAGTTTGTGAATTAGGTCGTGAAAGTGGGACAGGCCCTATAGACAGATTCTTGATCAGTACGGGTGTCAGGGGTTATGGGGAGAAGGCAGGAGAATGGGGTTAGGAGGGAGAGATAGATCAGCCATGAACGGTGGCCCGTGGGCGATAACATCCTGAAGCCGCGGTCTGCGGAGCTTCTAGCCACGGGCAGGGCGTGGGTTTATCATCCGGAGACTGGGATCCCTCGCTAGGGATCGCTGGAGAAGATCTCCGACCGCCGGCCTGCGGTCTATAACGCAGAAATTGCCAATTCGGGACCTCCAAGCCGCGGAGTGTGTTTGACCATCCCGACAACCACGGGTGAACAAGGAGGAGGACTGGCTGAACTGTGTTGCCTTCCACCACGGTGGATGTTTGTGATAAATTCTATTGTGTATTGTGTGTACTTTTTAAGTGTATCGCTGCCCTGGCAAATTCATTTCACTGCACGTTCGGATGTATGTGGACGAATAAACGTGACTTGACTCTGACAATGCTGAGTAACTCGTAGAAAAAGAATGGGTGAATTTGGGCCAATTTTTCGATCCCGATTACAGGTGCTGTCAGTGGTGGAGTTTGCACGTTCTCCCTGTGACCAGCGTGGGTTTCCTCCGGGTGCTGCGGTTCACTCCCACATCCCCAAACGGCGTGCAGGTTATGTAGGCTAAATTTGCCCTCTGTCAACTTTCCCTCCCCCTAGTGTAGGGACTGGATGAGACAACAGACCAATAGGGTGCATGGAGTAGGCCATTTGGCCCTACAAGCCAGCACAGGTGGGCAAAGTGGGCTAACATAGAAACCAGCGTGTTTAAGAAAGAACTGCAGATGCTGGTTAAAATCGCAGGTAGACTCAAAATGCTGGAGAAAACTCAGCAGGTGAGGCAGCATCTATGGAGAGAAGGAATAGACAATAGACAATAGGTGAAGGAGTAGGCCATTCGGCCCTTCGAGCCAGCACCGCCATTCAATGTGATCATGGCTGATCATCCCCAATCAGTACTCTTGAGGCAGAGAATTCCACAGACTCACCACTCTCTGTGAGAAAAAGTGTTCCCTCGTCTCCGTTCTAAATGGCTTAATCCTTATTCTTAAACTGTGGCGTCCTGGTCTGGAGTCCCCCAACATCGGAACATGTTTCCTCCCTGCCTCCAGCATGTCCAAACCCTTAAGAAACTTATATGTTTCAATGAGTTTTCCCTCTCATCACCTTCTAAACTCCAGTGTACAAGCCCAGCCGCTCCATTCTCTCACAGCATATGGTAGTCCCCCCCGCCATCCCGGGAATTAACCTTGATAAACCAATACGCTGCCTGCACTCCCTCAATAGCAAGAATGGTCCTATCCTCAAATTAGGGGACCAAAACTGCACACAATACTCCAGGTGTACAGGTCTCCACTAGAGCTCTGCTACAAAAACTGCAGAAGGACCTCTTTGCTCCTATATTCGATTCCTCTTGTTAATAAAGGCCAACATGCCATTCGCTTTCATGCCATTCAATTGTTTCTGTGCTGTATCTCTAAACAAAATGTCCTTTCTGAGGTAGCAGCGAGATGAGAGTGTGGCCAAGTGTGGTGGGGCCTCTGGTGCCTTTTAGAGGCAGCACTTCTTGCATCCAGCTGCCTGTAGGCGGCGGTGTCCACCAGCATTCATCTGTGTGTCATTGAAGGCGGAAAGCACACGCAAGGCCACGTGGATAAAACAAGCGACCTGGGGGCTGCGGACTCCGAGACACTGGGAAGAAGCTAGGATTTTTTACGAAAATATATCCAGGAATGAGTGTTTAGGAAAGAAACTGCAGATGCTAGTATGAAAAATTGAAGGTAGACAAAAAGCTGGAGAAACTCATTTCTTCAGTCAGTCAGAATAGTCAATTTAATTTGTATAGGCCCATTTAAAAACAACTCACGTTGACCAAGTGCTTTACACCATGCATTTACTAATGTCTACATTACAACGGTACACACAGACCTAACAATATAATACATAAACTGTTTACAGAGCCCCCTCAGAGGGTCCTCAAAAACACTAGGGAGTAGAAATAGAGGCCTTGCCTTAAAGGCCTCTTCACCTGTAGTCATGGTACCGCAACGACATCAACAATATGCAAATGACACGATGGTGATTGGCCTCATCAGCTGACAACGATGAGTCAGTGAGCCATACAGGGAGGAGGACATCAGACTCCTAACAGCTATGATATGGGGCCGACAATAACCTGGCCACTCAAACTACAAAAAGACCAAGTAAGCTCAGTTGTGGGACTTCAGGAGACTTGAGAGGCTGCCGCGACAACAATCCCAAATTCCATTAACAACGGGACGGCGGTGGAACGTCTGCCATTATTCAGATTGCTGGGGTGCAACATCTCTCGATGACCACCCTCCTAGTACCCAGAAACAACACATCGCTTGCTGATCAATAAGGCTCACCAGCAATCATCTCTATCCTCGAGGAGACTTACGAAGGTCACATGTCTCCCCAGATTCTAAGGAGCGGATTGACCATCTCCACGCATGCTAATCTCATCGAGAGCATCATCCATTACTCAACTGCAAACACAGTGTGGTATGGAAAACAGCTCTGTTGCCACCGCAAGCTGTGCAGATGGTGTGAAGATCGCACCAACGCATCACAGCTCCTCACTCCCCTCCATTGAGTCTGTCCCTTATAGTAAACGATAACTGCGAGACAGGGCCCCCCCGCACAGCATCGCCAGAGGACAGCTCAAACCACTAGGCTATTTACCTCCTCCCATCCGGGAGAACACTACAGGATCCCTCCGCTGCCAGACCAGCAGGCTCAAGAACAACTTCTTCCCTGCGGCTGTCACCACGTCTCAACGCTGCACCTCAATGACTACCTGTCTCCACCACTCACCCCCGCCCCCCCCCCCCCCCCCCCCCCCCACCCCCCCCCCCCCCCCCCCCCCACCCCCACCCCCCCCCCCACCCCCCGGACTATCCAATCGCCAGCAAATTGCAACGGATATCACTGTATATGTATATGTATTACTTGTTTAATCGTAAGTTCGCCCTTCGGAGATACCAACTGCATTTCGTTGTCTTGTATTGTACACATGCACAATGACAATAAACAGGTTGAATTGAATTTGAATAGATGGAGGGGGCAATTCTGATGATGAGAGGGATGTTCTTCCACAGTCTAGGAGCTGCAACCGCAAAAGCGCTGTCGCCCCTGAGCTTAAACCTGGACCGCGGGATAGTCAGTAGCCCCAAGTCGGCCGACCTGAGGGACCTGGAGATAGAATGGTGGGTTAGAAGATTTCTGATGTGGTGGGGGGGCAAGCACGTTAAGGGCTTTGCATACGAATAAGAGGAGCTTGAAGTTGATTCTGTACCATACTGGGAGCCAGTGGAGAGAGGCCAGGATCGGGGTGATGTGGTCCCTTTTACGAGTGCCCGTCAGGAGTCTCGCTGCGGCGTTTTGGACCAGTTGCAGGCGGGACGGGGAAGATTGGCTGATGTCAGTGTATAGGGAGTTGCAGTAATCAAGGTGGGAGGAGATAAATGCGTGGATATTCTTTTTTTTTTTTTTTTGTTAAATATTTTTTATTATAGAAACATATTTATGAAAATTACAATGTTTTACATAAATGAAAATACATCATTATATACTTTCGTGATATTAATAATATTGATATTATTATTAATATTAAAATTTAAGACTATATGCTTCTATACGCTTTTTTAATTTTTTTTTATAAAGTAGGAAAAGATTAGAGATAAATAATGAAGAAAATATGAAAGCGAATGGAGTGTTAATCATTTAATCCTTCATTGGAGATATAGAATGCATGATTTTTATATATCTTTCTTCATCCATTCTAATATTCAGGCCTCAGTCAAGCCCTCGTACCGAGCCGTTTATGACTGTAAATATTCAATATATGGAGACCATATCCCTCTGAAGAGATCTAACCTGTTCCATTAGGACAAGCCTCAATCTCTCCAGATGAAGAGTCTCCGACATTTCTGTATTCCACATTTTTGATTGTAGGGGATGTAGGGCCTTTCGGGGAAATTTATATTAATTTTTTCCCAATTATTAACCCACACAATCAATAAAAAAACTTTTGATTCATTGTAATTAATTGGTCAGTTTCCAGTATTCCTAGTATTATTAACTTTGAATCAGTTGTCACAAAATTATATTAACAACATTCGAAATTAACCTAAATATTTCTATCCAGAAATTTTGTAATTTTTATACAGTTTGTAAATGAAGTGTGACAAGTTGGCTTCTAAATGTTGACATTATCACATATAGGAGATACTTTTTGAAAAATGTTTATGTAAATTTAGATTTTGAATAATATAGTTATGTATTATTTTAAACTGTATAAGAGAGTGTTTAGCATTTAGCGAACATGGTGTATATGTTGTAAACTTTTCATCCCATACTTTCGGGTCTAATAATTTGGCATAATTCATTTTCCCAAGATTGTCTATGTAAATTTCTGTTGATGGAACATCACCTTCCTAAGAGATGTTATATATATATGAAATCATTTTTTCTGTATTCGGATGTTTATTTAAGCATTCATCTAAAAATTTCTGTCTTTCTATTTCTGAGTTCCTGCGTATTTGCTTTAACATAATCTTTAATTTTGTAAATATCTAAAATAATCTTTAGAGTGTAGTCCATAAATTTGTTGTAGATCTTGAAATGAAAGGAAGGAGTTTTCCTTATAGAGATCACCGACCTTAATAATTCCATTATTTTTCCATTGTAAAAAAAGCTTTATCCATCATTGAAAGGTTTAAACGTAACATTATTTACAATGCTAAAGAGATAGTGTATAGATTTTAGTTTTAATGTTTTCTTTATTTGTTCCAAATACGTGTTCCACTTTCTATTATTATCGGGTTTCACTATAAGTTTTCTTAGCTAGATTAATATAAGCAAATATTATATAGAAACTAATTTCAAAAGGAGAACAATCTTCTTTTTCCCATATTTAACCAAGTTGGGTTGGTTATCTATTTCTTCTAACCAAAAATTCATATTTTTAATGTTGACTGCCCAATTATAAAACATAAATTTGGTAGTGCTGGACCTCCATTTATTTTTGATTTACATAAATGTTTTTTAATTTATTCTATGGCTCTTATAAATCCCAAATGAAGTTAGTGACTAGGGAGTCCACACTTTTTTAAAAAAGAAATTTTTATGGAGATATATCGGAATTAATTGGAAAAGGTATAATAATTGTGGAAGAGAAACCAATTTTTATTATATTAATTTTACCTAACATTGAAATAGGTAAAGTTTTCCAATATAAAGATATTCTTATTTAATTTATTCAATAATGGTGGAAATTAGATTTAAATAATGAGTCAATATCTTTTTGTTACGAAAATTCCAAGATATTTAATTTTTTCATTTGTTACCTTAAAAGGGAATTGTTGTAATATGTGTAAGTTATTTACCGTTATTGGCATATGTTCATTTTTATTCCAATTGATACTATATCCTGAGTAGGATCCAAAGTTCAGTTATTAATTTTAACAAATTTCGAATACTAGTTTCTGGTTTTGTGATGTAAAGTAATACATCATCCGCATATAAAGAAATTTTATTTTTAGTGTCTCTAGTATCGTATCCATATATTTCCGGATGTGATCTCACCCTCTGAGCTAGCGGTTCTATTGCCAGTGCAAACAGTAAAGGGGATAAAGGGCAACCTTGTCTACAACTCGAGATAGATTTGAATTTAGGTGATAACATTCGGTTTGTTATTATTCTAGCTGTCGGATTTGTATATAGCAATTTGATCCAGGTAATAAACTTTTCTCCCAGTTTGAAAGCTTCCATAACCGAGAAACAAATAAGGCCATTCCACTTGATCGAAGGCTTTCTTTCTTCTGCATCTAACAAAAATAACTACTAGATCTTTATTAATACCTCTTTTCGAGTATATAATATTAAATAACCGTCTCAAAATTATATGAAGAGTATCGTTTTGGTATAAATCCTGTTTGATCAGGATGAATTAATTTTATTAAACAACTGAGCTTAACCTTTGTGCTAATATTTTAGTTAATATTCTTTTGATCAGTATTTAAAAGAGCTATGCTCTAAATGACCCTGGTTCATCCAAGTCTGTGTTTATTTTAGGTTAAAAGGGTTATAGTAGATTCATTTAATGTTTTCTGGTAGTTTTTTGCTTGTGTTATATATGTTATATAATGATTTCAGACGTGGTACAAATCTGATCATAGGAATATTTTATAAAATTCCGAGCCAATGCCATCAGGTTCCCGGTGTTTTACCGTTTTTTAATGATCTGATTAATTCTTGGATTTCTTTTATCGAAATATCAGCATTCAGTAACTCTCTATTTTGTAAATCCAACCCTTTCGGGTTGCATTTTTTTTTTAAAATGCTTCTATTCCTATTTTATTTTTCTGTTGTTTTAGCAGTGTATAAGTTTTTTTAATATTGCATAAATTCTTTTCATTAATATCTTTAGGTTGTATTAACAATTCGCCATTATGTGATTTAATCCTATGGATTATTTTTTCAGCTTCCATTTTCCTTAGTTGGCGAGCCAATAATTTTTGAGGTTTATCACCGAATTCAAACTGTAATTGTTTAGTATGTTGATAAAGTTTAACAACTTGATCTGTATATATTTTATTTAATTTATATTTCAATGCTGCAATTTTATTATGTAGTATTGTAGTTGGATTCACTGCATTCTGTATATCTATATTGTTTAATCTCCTTTTCTAAATCTTGTTGATCCTTTATGATTCTTTTTATTATAAAATGCTTGGGAGGAAATCATGATTCCCCGGAGGTATGCTTTAAATGTTTCCCATAATAAGGAACAAGATATTTCCGGTTTATCATTTATTTCGAAAAAAAAATCTTAATTTGTTCTGTGATAATATTCCTGGAGTTATTTTTATTTTCTAAAATTTGTGGGTTTTAAATCTCCACTGTTCCGATTTTTGTATTTTACCATTTATTTTTGATCTTAAATGTTTAATGGTGGCATGATCTGAAATTATAATATTATGATATTTGGATTTATAGTGAGGTGAGATAAGTTTAGCATCCACCAAAAAATAATCTATTCTTGAGTAAGTTTTATGTACTGACGAGTAAAAAGAGTATTCTCGTCCGGTAGGGTTTTCTATTCTACAAACATCTTTGATATTAGTAGTTTCCATATATGCATTTAATAAGTCACTAGAATGTGATTTTAGTTTTCCTTTGCCTTGTAGATCTATCTCAGTATGGGTCTAGTGTTACAATTAAAATCTCCTCCAATTATTAGATTGTATTGTGTTAATTTCCGGAATATTGGTTAAATATTTCTTGAAAAACAATGGGGCTATCAAAATTTGGTCCATATACATTAACAAAAATCATTTTTTGTGTATTTAATTCTTCCTATATTACGATAATGTATCTTCCATCTTTATCAGTTATAGTTGATGTATGTTTAAATAAAATACCTTTACGAAATAATATTGCTATGCCTCTTGATTTATGCGTAAAAGAAGAGTGATACATTTTATCTATCCATTTAGCTTTCAATCTATGTTCAGCATCTTTTTTTAAATGGGTTTCTTAAATAAAAATTACGTCAGCTTTATTTGCCTTTAAATGTGCAAAAACTTTTCTTCTCTTGATCGGTTCATTAATACCTTTAACATTCCAACTACAAAACGTTATTCCCTCATTCCCCATATTCATTTTTGAGTCTTGCATCTTTTGACTATGGAGGTCTACAATAGTGTCTATGGTTCAGCACGTCAGACCCGACCTTACACCCGAACATCGAATAGATTAATTTTAAGTCTCGTGCATGTCTCTCACGTATATTATCTCCATTGATCCAATATATAACTCCATTCAAATTGAGAAAAACAATAATAAATTATATAAAAGAAGAGCAAAGGATAGATTAAGAGGTTAGTATTGTCCATAAAGAAGGGAAAAACTACATCTAGAATTGTTGCAGTTAGTGCTAGCCATACTAACATGGCTAACCATCTTCTACCGACTTCCGTCGTTGATGTTAGTAACTTAACCAGCTCCCAAGTTTTTGGAATTGTTATTCCATAATAATATTTTACCGGGGGTATAACATTAGAAAAAAAAAAGAAAGGGAAAAAAAAGTGTAAAAATAAAGATTTATTTAAATTATAACAATTAAAGATATAGAAATACATATATTTAAGACTTATTTAAAAATCTAATTATTATAAACAAAAAAACATAAAAAAGATATCGAAATACATATATTTAAAACTTAATTAAAAATCTAATTATTATAAACAAAAGAAACAAAAAAAAGGAAAGAGAAAAAAAAAAAACTCCATCCAACAAAAAGAAGATAAGAATTAAAAATGAAAATGAAAATTGCTGGTGTAAAAGAAAAATCTCCAAATGAAATCAATCCCTAAATTTAACTCTATTCATTCCAACATAGATAATCATTAATTATTAGTAATAGTGATTCATCTTAATTAGTAAAAATGATGTTAATAAAGATACCGCGGTGTGTCTATAATATGTGTTAGTTATTTATATTAGTAGTGTAATTATACTAATTATTAGTATCCAGGTGAGGTTTTCCAATCCACTTCTTTCTCCAACTTCCATCCAACGTTGTCCTGTTCGGTCCAGTCCTGCGTTGTTTTGTGAAGTCTTGCAAAGTCTTGGGGATTCTTGTAGAGTTCTTAAAAGTCAATATATTTGAAAGTAGCTGCTTCTCAGGTCTGGATCTGGCGAGCAAAGTCCCAATGCTGCTGCTGGGTTGGAAAAGAGATGTTCCTTGTTGTTGAAAGTAACTCTTAGAATAGCTGGATAATTCAAGCCGTATCTCAAATTTTCCACTCCCCTCATAAGACTTTTAGCCTCATTGAATGCTTTCCGTTTCCTGGAAACTTCTGCTGATAATCTCGGTAAGATACTGATCCTTTGTCCTTCGAATTCCAGGTTTCTGTTTCTCGAGGATTTTCGCATTATCTCGTCCAAGACAAAAGTCATATTGTAGCTTTATAATGATTTGTCTTGGAGGGGCGTTTGCTCTGGTCTGACGTCTCCTGACTCTGTGAGCACGGGCTAATAAAGGCTTTTGTTCCAGAGATAAAAACATGTTGCAATAAGTTCGCAGTAAATTCTCGAGGGATCTTCATCTTTCTCTCCTCCTTCGGGAATATCTGCAATTCTTAGGTTTTGTCTTCTCTGGCGATCTTCTAGCTCAGTACATTTCTCAGTTATTTTAGTCCGTAAGTCCGTTAGACGTTCGTTTTCTGTAATCAACTTTGCTGTAGTCACAGACTTGTATCAGCTAGTTCTTCAAGGCCTTTTATACCGACTGTCTGTTTTTCAGTACTTTTTCCATAGGATTCAGCCTTTTTTCAAAGTCTTTTTTGACCTTTTTCAATTTTATTATCCATCTCCTTTGTCATTTCGTTCATTTTTCTGTAATTTCTTTCTTCAAATCTTCCGATATTTTCTTGGTCTTATTATTAATATTTGAATTTGTTTCCTGTTGAAATTCTTTCATTTGTGTATTCATCTGGTTTATTTCTTCCCTTAAACCAGCAATCTCACGAGAAATGGAAGTTTTCAATTCTTCACCTTCAGTTTTTTTCCCTGTTCTTTTAGAAACATAGAAACATAGAAACATAGAAATTAGGTGCAGGAGTAGGCCATTCAGCCCTTCGAGCCTGCACCGCCATTCAATATGATCATGGCTGATCATCCAACTCAGTATCCCGTACCTACCTTCTCTCCATACCCTCTGATCCCCTTAGCCACAAGGGCCACATCCAACTCACTCTTAAATATAGCCAATGAACCGGCCTCTCAACTACCCTCTGTGGCAGAGGAGTTCCAGAGACTCACCACTCTCTGTGTGAAAAAAAAGTCTTTCTCATCTCGGTCTTAAAGGATTTCCCCCTTATCCTTAAGCTGTGACCCCTTGTCCTGGACTTCCCCCAAACATCGGGAACAATCTTCCTGCATCTAGCCTGTCCAACCCCTTGAGAATTTTGTAAGTTTCTATAAGATCCCCTCTTAATCTCCTAAATTCCAGAGAGTATAAACCGAGTCTATCCAGTCTTTCTTCATAAGGACAGTCCTGACATCCCAGGAATCAGTCTGGTGAACCTTCTCTGCACTCCCTCTATGGCAATAATGTCCTTCCTCAGATTTGGAGACCAAAACTGCACGCAATATCCAGGTGTGGTCTCACCAAGACCCTGTACAACTGAAGTAGAACCTCCCTGCTCCTGTACTCAATCCTTTTGCTATGAAAGCTAACATACCATTCGCTTTTTTCACTGCCTGCTGCACTGCATGCCTACTTTCCATGACTGGTTTGTACCTAATAATCTGCCTGAAATAGCAGGGGGACTGTGGGTCAAAGGAGGAATTGAGTGAAATCCAGGTCAGTCGGGAAGTGGTGTTGGGTAAATTGAATAGATTAAAGGCCGATAAATCCCCAGGGCCAGATAGGGTGCATCCCAGAGTACTTAAGGAAGTAGCTCAGGAAATAGTGGATGCATTAGTGATAATCTTTCAAAAACTCTTTAGATTCTTGGAGTAGTTCCTGAGGATTGGCGGGTAGCAAATGTAACCCCTCTTTTTAAGAAGGGAGGGAGAGAGAAAACGGGGAATTACAGACCAGTTAGTCTAACATCGGTAGTGGGGAAACTGCTAGAGTCAGTTATTAAAGATGGGATAGCAGCACATTTGGAAAGTGGGTGAAATCATTGGACAAAGTCAGCATGGATTTACAAAAAGGTAAATCATGTCTGACGAATCTTGTGGAATTTTTCGAGGATGTAAACTAGTAGCGTGGATAAGGGAGAACCAGTGGATGTGGTATATCTGGGACTTCCAGAAGGCTTTCGACAAGGTCCCACATAAGAGATTAGTATACAAACTTAAAGCATTACGGTATTAGGGGTTCAGTATTGATGTGGATAGAGAACTGGCTGGCAAACAGGAAGCAAAGAGTAGGAGTAAACGGTCCTTTTCCACAATGGCAGGCAAGTAACTAGTGGGGTACCGCAGGGCTCAGTGCTGGGACCCCAGCTATTTACAATATATATTAATGATCTGGATGAGGGAATTGAAGGCAAATAATCTCCAAGTTTGCAGATGACACTAAGCTGGGAGGCAGTGTTCGCTGTGTGGAGGATGCTAGGAGATGCAAGGTGACTTGGATAGGCTGGGTGAGTGGGCAAATGTTTGGCAGATTGCAGTATAATGTGGAATAAATGTGAGGTTTATCCACTTTGGTGGCAAAAAACAGGAAAGCAGACTATTATTTAAATGGTGGCCGATTAGGAAAAGGGGAGATGCAGCGAGACCTGGGTGTCATGGTACACCAGTCATTGAAAGTAGGCATGCAGGTGCAGCAGGCAGTGAAAAAAGCGAATGGTATGTTAGCTTTCATAGCAAAAGGATTTGAGTAACAGGAGCAGGGAGGTTTTCTACTTCAGTTGTAGCAGGGTCTTGGTGAGACCACACCTGGAGTATTTGCGTGCAGTTTTGGTCTCCAAATCTGAGGAAGGACATTATTGCCATAGAGGGAGTGCAGAGAAGGTTCACCAGACTGATTCCTGGGATGTCAGGACTGTCTTATGAAGAAAAGACTGGATAGACTCGGTTTATACTCTCTGGAATTTAGGAGATTAAGAGGGGATCTTATAGAAACTTACAAAATTCTTAAGGGGTTGGACAGGCTAGATGCAGGAAGATTGTTCCCGATGTTGGGGAAGTCCAGGACAAGGGGTCACCCAGCTTAAGGATAAGGGGGAAATCCTTTAAAGACCGAGATGAGAAAGACTTTCTTCACACAGAGAAGTGGTGAGTCTCTGGAACTCTCTGCCACAGAGGGTAGTTGTGGCCAGTTCATTGCTATATTTAAGAGTGAGTTGGATGTGGCCCTTGTGGCTAAGGGGATTCAGAGGGTATGGAGAGAAGGCAGGTACGGTATACTGAGTTGGATGATCAGCCATGATTCATATTGAATGGCGGTGCAGGCTCGAAGGGGCTGAATGGCCTACTCCTGCCACCTAATTTCTATGTTTCTATGTTTCTATGTTTCTATGTTTCATGACACCCAGGTCTCGCTGCATCTCCCCTTTTTCCTAATCGGCCACCATTTAAATAATAGTCTGCTTTCCTGTTTTTACCACCAAAGTGGATAACCTCACATTTATCCACATTATACTGCATCTGCCAAACATTTTCCCACTCACCCAGCCTAATCCAAGTCACCTTGCTGTCTCCTAGCATTCCTCCTCACAGCGAACACTGCCCCCCAGCTTTGTGTCATCCGCAAACTTGGAGATATTTGCCTTCAATTCCCTCATCCAGATCATTAATTATATTATTGTAAATAGCTGGGGTCCCAGCACTGAGCCCTGCGGTTACCCCACTAGTTACTGCCTGAAAAGGACCCGTTTACTCCTACTCTTGCTTCCTGTTTGCCAGCCAGTTCTCTATCCACATTCAATACTGGACCCCCTAATACCGTATGCTTTAAGTTTGTATACTAATCTCTTATGTGGGACCTTGTCGAAAGCCTTCTGGAAGTCCATGATATACCACATCCACTGGTTCTCCCTTATCCAACGCTACTAGTTACATCCTCGAAAATTCCACAAGATTCGTCAGAAATGATTTTACCTTTTGTAAAATCCATGCTGACTTTGTCCAATGATTTCACCCACTTTCCAAATGTGTGCTATCCCATCTTTAATAACTGACTCTAGCAGTTTCCCCACTTCCGATGTTAGAACTAACTGGTCTGTTAATTCCCCGTTTTCTCTCTCCCTCCCTTCTTAAAAAGAGGGGTTACATTTGCTACCGCCTATCCTCAGGAACCACTCCAGAATCTAAGAGTTTTGAAAGATTATCACTAATTGCATCCACTATTTCCTGAGCTACTTCCTTAAGTACTCTGGGGATGCAAGCCTATCTGGCCCTGGGGATTTATCGGCCTTTAATCTATTCAATTTACCCAACACCACTTCCCAGACTGACCTGGATTTCACTCAATTCCTCCTTTGACCCACAGTCCCCTGCTATTTCAGGCAGATTATTGATGTCTTCCTTAGTGAAGACGGAACCAAAGTAGTTATTCAATTGGTCCCGCCTTATCCTTGTTCCCCATGATCAACTCACCTGTTTCTGACTGCAAGGGACCCTACATTTGTTTTAACTAACCTCTTTCTCTTCACATATCTATAAAAACTTTTGCAGTCAGTTTTTTTATGTTCCCAGCCAAGTTTTTCTTTCATAATCTATTTTTCCTTTCCTAATTAAGCCCTTTGTCCTCCTCTGCTGGTCTCTGAATTTCTCCAGTCCTCTCTGGTATGCTGCTTTTTCTGGCTACTTTGTATGCATCATCCTTTGCTTTGATACTATCCCTGGATTTCCCTTGTTATCCACGGATGCACTACCTTCCCCGATTTATTCTTTTGCCAAACTGGATGAACAATTTTTGTAGTTCATCATGCAGTCTTTAAAATGTCTTCCATTGTATATCACCGTCAACCCTTTTAGAATTAATTGCCAGTCAATCTTGGCCAATTACACGTCTCATACCCTCAAAGTTACCTTTCTTTAAGTTCAGAACCATTTGTTTCTGAATTAACAATGTCAATCTCCATCCTAATGAAGAACTCAACCATATTATGGTCACTCTTGCCCCAAGGGGGCACGTACAACAAGGACGGCTAATTACCCCCCTTCCCTCATTACTCAAAAAGTCTAAAATAGCCTGCTCTCTCGTTGGTTCCTCTACATGTTGATTTAGATAAACTATCCCGCATACATTCCAAAAACAATCCTCTTCCTCAGCACCCCTGCCAATTTGATTAACCCAATCTATATGTAGATTGAAGTCACCCCATTATAACTGTTTTGCCTTTGTCGCACGCATTTCTTAATTTCTGTTTTGATACCATCCCCAACTTCTCTGCTACTGTTAGGTGGCCTGTACACAACACCCACCAGCGTTTTTACTGCCCCTTAGTGTTTTGTAGCTCTACCCATACCGATTTCCACATCCTCCAAGCTAATGTCCTTCCTTTCCATTGCTTTAATCTCCTCTCTAACCAGCAACGCTACCCCACTCCTTTTCCTTTCTCTCTATCCCTCCTGAATATTGAATATCCCTGGATGTTCAGCTCCCAGCCTACGTCACCCTGGAGCCATGTCTCCGTGATCCCAACTATATCATAATCATTAATATCTATCTGCACGTTCAACTCGTCCACCTTATTACGAATACTCCTTGCATTGAGACACAAAGCCTTCAGGCTTGTCTTTACAACGCATTTACCCTTATACAATTTTGCTGAAAAGTGGCCCTTTTTGATTTTTTTGCCCTGGTTTTGTCTGCCTGCCACTTTTAACCTTTTTCACCTTGCTACCTAATGCTTCTACCCTCATTTTACACCCTCCTGCCTCTCTGCTCTTGTACCCATCCCCCTGCCACATTA